>OX421505.1:32345257-32352757 GCA_949126835.1 Anisus vortex | reverse complement strand
GTAAGTAAGTAAGTAAAAAAGTAAGTAAGTATGTAAGTAAGTAAGAAAGTAAGTAAGTAAATTCGTACGTAAGTAAGTAGGTAAGTAAGTAAGTAAGTAAATAATTACGTAAGTAAGTAAGTAAGTAAGTAATTTAGAAAGTAAGTAAAAAAGACATGCGCTGGCCTCCGGGCTGAAAGCTGTAGAGTGAAACATGCAACAGCTCGCTGATGAGAAGCGCACCAAAAGGAAGGGAAGAAGAGACCAGCCCATGACCAGTTCTGCCTTCCTGTGCCCGACGTGCAACAAGGACTGTCACTCGCATGTGGGCTTGTACAGCCATAGCAGAAGATGCAAGGCAAGGAGCGCATATTCCCCAAGGGCACAATAAACTCCGTCGTCTCTCAAGACAAATGGAAGCCAACAACAAAAAAGTAAGTAAGTAAAAAAGTAAGTAAGTAAGTAAGTAAATAAGTATGTAAGTAAGTAAGTAAGTAAGTTAGTAAGTAAGTAAGTAAGTAAGTAAGTAAGTTAGTAAGTTAGTAAATTATGTAAGTAAGTAAGTAAGTAAGTAAAAAAGTAAGTAAGTAATTAAGTAAGTAAGTAGGTAAAAAAGTAAGTAAGTAAGTATGTATGTAAGTAAGTAAGTAAGAAAGTAAGTAAGTAAGTAAGTAAGTAAGAAAGTAAGTAAGTAAGTAATTAAGTAAGTAAGTAACAAAATTAAGTAAGTAAGTATGTAAGTAAGTAAGTAGGTAAGTAAGTAAGTAAAAAATTTAAGATAATTATGTAAGTAAGTAAGTAAGTAAGTAAGTAAGTTAGTAAGTAAGTAAGTAAAAAAGTTAAGTAAGTAAATTATGTAAGTAAGTAAGTAAGAACTTACGTAAGTACGTAAGCAAGTAAGTAAGTAAGTAAGTAAGGTAGTAAGTAAGTAAGTAAAAAAGTAAGTAAGAAAGTAAGTAAGTAAATAAGTAAGTAAGTAAGTAAGTATGTAAGTAAGTACGTAATTAAATAAGTAAGTAAGTAAGTACGTAAGTAAGTTAGTAAGTTAGTAAATTATGTAAGTAAGTAAGTAAGTAAGTAAGTAAAAAAGTAAGTAAGTAAGTAAGTAAGTAAGTAGGTAAAAAAGTAAGAAAGTAAGTAAGTAAAAAAGTAAGTAAGTAAGTAAGTAAGTATGTAAGCAAGTAAGTAAGTAAGTAAGAAAGTAATTAAGTAAGTAAGTAAGTAAGTAAGTAAGTAAAAAAGTAAGTAAGTAATTAAGTAAGTAAGTAGGTAAAAAAGTAAGTAAGTAAGTATGTATGTAAGTAAGTAAGTAAGAAAGTAAGTAAGTAAGTAAGTAAGTAAGAAAGTAAGTAAGTAAGTAAGTAAGTAAGTAAGTAAAAAAGTAAGTAAGTAATTAAGTAAGTAAGTAGGTAAAAAAGTAAGTAAGTAAGTATGTATGTAAGTAAGTAAGTAAGAAAGTAAGTAAGTAAGTAAGTAAGTAAGAAAGTAAGTAAGTAAGTAATTAAGTAAGTAAGTAACAAAATTAAGTAAGTAAGTATGTAAGTAAGTAAGTAAGTAAGTAAGTAAGTTAGTAAGTAAGTAAGTAAAAAAGTTAAGTAAGTAAATTATGTAAGTAAGTAAGTAAGAACTTACGTAAGTACGTAAGCAAGTAAGTAAGTAAGTAAGTAAGGTAGTAAGTAAGTAAGTAAAAAAGTAAGTAAGAAAGTAAGTAAGTAAATAAGTAAGTAAGTAAGTAAGTATGTAAGTAAGTACGTAATTAAATAAGTAAGTAAGTAAGTACGTAAGTAAGTTAGTAAGTTAGTAAATTATGTAAGTAAGTAAGTAAGTAAGTAAGTAAAAAAGTAAGTAAGTAAGTAAGTAAGTAAGTAGGTAAAAAAGTAAGAAAGTAAGTAAGTAAAAAAGTAAGTAAGTAAGTAAGTAAGTATGTAAGCAAGTAAGTAAGTAAGTAAGAAAGTAATTAAGTAAGTAAGTAAGTAAGTATGTAAGTAAGTAAGTAAGTAAGTAAGTATGTAAGTAAGAAAGTAAAAAAGTAAGAAAGTAAGAAAAAAAGAAAGTAAGTAAGTAAGCAAGTAAGTAAGTAAGTAAGTAAGTAAGTAAGTAAGTAAGTAAGTAAGTATTACCTACTTATGTAAATAAGTAAGTAGGTAAGTAATTAGTAAGTAAGTAGGTAAGTAAGTACGTAAGTAAGTAAGTAAGTAAGTCAGTAAGTAAGTAAGTAAGAAAGTAAGTAAGTAAGTAAGTAAGTTAGCAAGTAAGTAAGTAAGTAAGTAAGTAAGTAAGTAAGTAAGTAAGTAAGTACGTAAGTAAGCAAATAAGTAAGTAAGTCAGTAAGTAAGTAAGTAAGAAAGTATGTAAGTAAGTAAGTAAGTAAGTATGTAAGTAAGTAAGTAAATAAGTAAGTAAGTAAGTAAGTAAGTAAGTAAGTAAGTGTAAGTAAGTAAGTAGGTAAGTAAGTAGGAAAGTAAGTAAGTAAGTAAAAGCGTAAATAAGTAAGTAAGTAAGTAAAAACGTAAGTAAGTAAGTAAGTAAGTAAGTAGGTAAGTAAGTAGGTAAGTAAATAAATAAGTAAGTAGGTAAGTAAGTAGGTAAGTAAGTAGGTAAGTAAGAAAGTAAGTAAGTAAGTAAGTAGGTAAGTAAGTAATTAACTCAGTAAGTAAGTAAGTAAGTAAGTAAGCTATATAGTTAGTAAACTTTATAAGTAAGTAAGTAAGTAAGTAAAAAAGTAAGTAAGTAAGTAAGTAAGTAAGTAAGAAAAAAAGTAAGTAAGTAAGTAAGTAAGTAAGTATGTAAGTAAGTAAGTAAATAAAAAAGTAAGTAAGTAAGTAAGTACGTAAGTAAGTAAGTAAGTATGTAAGTAAGTAAGTAAGTAAATAAGTACGTAAGTAAGTAAATAAGTAAGTAAGAAAGTAAGTAAGTAAGTATGTTAGTAAGTAAGTAAGTAAGTAAGTAAGTAAGTAAAAAGTACGTAAGTAATCAAGTATGTAAGTAAGTAAGTAAGAAAGTAAGTAAAAAAGTAAGTAAGTATGTAAGTAAGTTAAAAGTAAGTAAGTAAATTCGTACGTAAGTAAGTAGGTAAGTAAGTAAGTAAGTAAATAATTACGTAAGTAAGTAAGTAAGTAATTTAGTAAGTAAGTAAAAAAGACATGCGCTGGCCTCCGGGCTGGAAGCTGAAGAGAGAAACCTGCAACAGCTCGCTGATGAGAAGCGCAACAAAAGGAAGGGAAGAAGAGACCAGCCCATGACCGGTTCTGCCTTCCTGTGCCGGACGTGCAACAAGGACTGTCACTCGCATGTGGGCTTGTACAGCCATAGCAGAAGATGCAAGGCAAGGAGCGCACATTCCCCAAGGGCACAATAAACTCCGTCGTCTCTCAAGACAAATGGAAGCCAACAACAAAAAAGTAAGTAAGTAAGTAATTTAGTATGTAAGTAAGTAAGTAAGTAAGTTAGTAAGTAAGTAAGTAAGTAAGTAAGTAGGTAAGTAAGTAAGTAAGTAAGTAAGAAAGTTAGTAAGTTAGTAAATTATGTAAGTAAGTAAGTAAGTAAGTAAAAAAGTAAGTAAGTAATTAAGTAAGTAAGTAAGTAAAACAGTAAGTAAGTAAGTATGTATGTAAGTAAGTAAGTAAGAAAGTAAGTAAGTAAGTAAGTAAGAAAGTAAGAAAGTAAGTAAGTAAGTAACTAAGTTAGTAAGTAACAAAATTAAGTAAGTAAGTATGTAAGTAAGTAAGTAGGTAAGTAAGTAAGTAAGTAAGTAAGTTAGTAAGTAAGTAATTAAGTAAGTAAGTAACAAAATTAAGTAAGTAAGTATGTAAGTAAGTAAGAACTTACGTAAGTACGTAAGCAAGTCATTAAGTAAGTAAGTAAGTAAGTAAGGTAGTAAGTAAGTAAGTAAAAAAGTAAGTAAGAAAGTAAGTAAGTAAGTAAAAAAGTAAGTAAGTAAGTAAGTAAGTAAGTATGTAAGTAAGTAAGTAAATACGTAAGTAAGTAAGTAAGTAAGAACTTACGTAAGTACGTAAGCAAGTCAGTAAGTAAGTAAGTAAGTATGTAAATACGTAAGTAAGTAAGTAAGTAAGAACTTACGTAAGTACGTAAGCAAGTCAGTAAGTAAGTAAGTAAGTAAGTAAGGTAGTAAGTAAGTAAGTAAAAAAGTAAGTAAGAAAGTAAGTAAGTAAGTAAAAAAGTAAGTAAGTAAGTAAGTAAGTAAGTATGTAAGTAAGTAAGTAAATAAATAAGTAAATAAGTAAGTAAGTACGTAAGTAAATAAGTAAGAAAGTTAGTAAGTTAGTAAGTAAGTAAGTAAGTAAGTAAGTTAAAAGGTAAGTAAGTAAGTAAGTAAGTAAGTAGGTAAAAAAGTAAGTAAGTATGTAAGTAAGTAAGTAAGTAAGTAAGTAAATAAGTACGTAAGTAAATAAGTAAGTAAGAAAGTAAGTAAGTAAGTAAAAAAGTAAGTAAGTATGTAAGTAAGCAAGAAAGTAAGTAAGTAAATTCGTACGTAAGTAAGTAGGTAAGTAAGTAAGTAAGTAAGTAATTTAGTAAGTAAGTAAAAAAGATATGCGCTGGCCTCCAGGCTGGAAGCTGGAGAGAGAAACCTGCAACAGCTCGCTGATGAGAAGCGCACCAAAAGGAAGGGAAGAAGAGACCAGCCCATGACCGGTTCTGCCTTCCTGTGCCGGACGTGCAACAAGGACTGTCACTCGCATGTGGGCTTGTACAGCCATAGCAGAAGATGCAAGGCAAGGAGCGCACATTCCCCAAGGGCACAATAAACTCCGTCGTCTCTCAAGACAAACGGAAGCCAACAACAAAAAAGTAAGTAAGTAAAAAAGTAAGTAAGTAAGTAATTAAGTATGTAAGTAAGTAAGTAAGTAAGTTAGTAAGTAAGTAAGTAAGTAAGTAAGTAAGTAAGTAAGTAAGTAGGTAAGTAAGTAAGTAAGTAAGTAAGAAAGTTAGTAAGTTAGTAAATTATGTAAGTAAGTAAGAAAGTAAGTAAAAAAGTAAGTAAGTATTTAAGTAAGTAAGTAAGTAAAAAAGTAAGTAAGTAAGTATGTATCTAAGTAAGTAAGTAAGAAAGTAAGTAAGTAAGTAAGTAAGAAAGTAAGTAAGTAAGTAATTAAGTAAGTAAGTAACAAAATAAAGTAATTAAGTATGTAAGTAAGTAAGTAGGTAAGTAAGTAAGTAAAAAAATTAAGTAAATTATGTAAGTAAGTAAGTAAGTAAGTAGGTAAGTAAGTAAGTAAGTAAGTAAGTAAGTTAGTAAGTAAGTAATTAAGTAAGTAAGTAACAAAATTAAGTAAGTATGTAAGTAAGTAAGTAGGTAAGTAAGTAAGAAAAAAATTTAAGTAAACTATGTAAGTAAGTAAGTAAGTAAGTAGGTAAGTAAATAAGTAAGCAAGTAAGTAAGTTAGTAAGTAAGTAAGTAAAAAAGTTAAGTAAGTAAGTATGTAAGTACGTAAGTAAGTAAGTAAGTAAGAACTTACGTAAGTACGTAAGCAAGTAAGTAAGTAAAAAAGTAAGTAAGAAAGTAAGTAAAAAAGTAAGTAAGTAAGTAAGTAAGTAAGTATGTAAGTAAGTAAGTAAATAAATAAGTAAATAAGTAAGTAAGTACGTAAGTAAATAAGTAAGTAAGTTAGTAAGTAAGTAAGTAAGTAAGTAAAAAGGTAAGTAAGTAAGTAAGTAAGTAGGTAAAAAAGTAAGAAAGTAAGTAAGTAAAAATGTAGGTAAGTAAGAAAGTAATTAAGTAAGTAATTAGATAAGAAAGTAATTAAGTAAGTAATTAAGTAAGTAAGTAAAAAAAATTAAGTAAGTAAGTATGTAAGTAAGTAAGTAAAAAAATAAGTACGTAAGTAAGTAAATAAGTAAGTAAGAAAGTAAGTAAGTAAGTAAAAAAGTAAGTAAGTATGTAAGTAAGTAAGAAAGTAAGTAAGTAAATTCGTACGTAAGTAAGTAGGTAAGTAAGTAAGTAAGTAAGTAAATAATTACGTAAGTAAGTAAGTAAGTAAGTAATTTAGTAAGTAAGTAAAAAAGACATGCGCTGGCCTCCGGGCTGGAAGCTGGAGAGAGAAACCTGCAACAGCTCGCTGATGAGAAGCGCACCAAAAGGAAGGGAAGAAGAGAACAGCCCATGAACAGTTCTGCCTTCCTGTGCCGGACGTGCAACAAGGACTGTCACTCGCATGTGGGCTTGTACAGCCATAGCAGAAGATGCAAGGCAAGGAGCGCACACTCCCCAAGGGCACAATAAACTCCGTCGTCTCTCAAGACAAATGGAAGCCAACAACAAAAAAGTAAGTAAGTAAAAAAGTAAGTAAGTAAGTAAGTAAATTAGTATGTAAGTAAGTAAGTAAGTAAGTTAGTAAGTAAGTAAGTAAGTAAGTAAGTAGGTAAGTAAGTAAGTAAGTAAATAAGAAAGTTAGTAAGTTAGTAAATTATGTAAGTAAGTAAGTAAGTAAGTAAGTAAAAAAGTAAGTAAGTAATTAAGTAAGTAAGTAAGTAAAAAAGTAAGTAAGTAAGTATGTAAGTAAGTAAGTAAGAAAGTAAGTAAGTAAGTAATTAAGTAAGTAAGTAACAAAATTAAGTAAGTAAGTATGTAAGTAAGTAAGTAGGTAAGTAAGTAAGTAAAAAATTTAAGTAAATTATGTAAGTAAGTAAGTAAGTAAGTAGGTAAGTAAGTAAGTAAGTAAGTAAGTAAGTTAGTAAGTAAGTAAGTAAAAAAGTTAAGTAAGTAAATTATGTAAGTAAGTAAGTAAGAACTTACGTAAGTACGTAAGCAAGTAAGTAAGTAAGTAAGTAAGTAAGTAAGGTAGTAAGTAAGTAAGTAAAAAAGTAAGTAAGAAAGTAAGTAAGCAAGTAAAAAGTAAGTAAGTAAGTAAGTATGTAAGTAAGTAAGTAATTAAATAAGTAAGTAAGTAAGTAAGTACGTAAGTAAGTAAGTAAGTAAGTAGGTTAGTAAGTAAGTAAGTAAGTAAAAAAGTTAGTAAGTTAGTAAATTATGTAAGTAAGTAAGTAAGTAAGTAAGTAAAAAAGTAAGTGAGTAAGTAAGTAAGTAAGTAGGTAAAATAGTAAGAAAGTAAGTAAGTAAAAAAGTAAGTAAGTAAGTAAGTTAGTATGTAAGCAAGTAAGTAAGTAAGTAAGAAAGTAATTAAGTAAGTAAGTAAGTAAGTAAGTATGTAAGTAAGTAAGTTAGTAAGTAAGTAAGTAAGTATGTAAGTACGTAAGTAAGTAAGTAAGTCAGTAAGAACTTACGTAAGTACCTAATCAAGTAGGTAAGTAAGTAAGTAAGTAAAAAAGGTAGTAAGTAAGTAAGAACAAAAGTAAGTACGTAAGTAAGTAAGTAAGTAAAAAAGTAAGTAAGTAAGTAAGTAAGTAAGTATGTAAGTAAGTAAGTAATTAAATAAGTAAGTAAGTAAGTAAGTAAGTATGTAAGTAAGTAAGTAATTAAATAAGTAAGTAAGTAAGTAAGTAAGTAAAAAAGTAAGTAAGTAATTAAGTAAGTAAGTAAGTAAAAAAGTAAGTAAGTAAGTA
>OX421505.1:32337757-32340257 GCA_949126835.1 Anisus vortex | reverse complement strand
AGTAAGTAAAAAAGTAAGGCAGTAATTGAGTAAGTAAGTAAGTAAAAAAGTAAGTAAGTAAGTCAGTAAGTAAGTAAGTAAGTAAGTATGTATGTATGTAAGTAAGTAAGAAAGAAAGTAAGTAAGTAAGTAAGAAAGTTAGTAAGTTAGTAAATTATGTAAGTAAGTAAGTAAGAAAGTAAGTAAGTAAATACGTACGTAAGTAAGTAGGTAAGTAAGTAAAAAATAAGTAAGTAAGTAAGTAAGTAAGTATGCATGTATGTAAGTAAGTAAGTAAGAAAGTAAGTAAGTAAGTAAGTAAAAAAGTAAGTAAGTAAGTAAGTATGTAAGTAAGTAAGTGATTAAATAAGTAAGTAAGTAAGTAAGTACGTAAGTAAGTTAGTAAGTTAGTAAATTATGTAAGTAAGTAAGTAAGTAAGTAAAAAAGTAAGTAAGTAATTAAGTAAGTAGGTAAGTAAAAAAGTAAGTAAGTAAGTAAGTATGTATGTATGTAAGTAAGTAAGTAAGAAAGAAAGTAAGTAAGTAAGAAAGTTAGTAAGTTAGTAAATTATGTAAGTAAGTAAGTAAGTAAAAAAGTAAGTAAGTAATTAAGTAAGTAAGTAAGTAATAAAGTAAGTAAGTAAGTAAGTATGTATGTATGTAAGTAAGTAAGTAAGAAAGTAAGTAAGTAAGTAAGTAAGTAAAAAAGTAAGTAAGTAAGTAATTAAGTAAGTAAGTAAAAAAATAAGTAAGTTAGTATGTAAGTAAGTAAGTAGGTAAGTAAGTAAGTAAAAAATGTAAGTAAATTTTGTAAGTAAGTAAGTAAGTAAGTAAGTAGGTAAGTAAGTAAGTAGGTAAGTAAGTAAGTTAGTAAGTAAGTAAGTAAAAAAGTAAGTAAGTAAGTAAGTAAGTAAAAAAGTTAGGTAAGTAAGTATGTAAGTACGTAAGTAAGTAAGTAAGTATATAAGAACTTACGTAAGTACGTAAGCAAGTAAGTAAGTAAGGTAGTAAGTAAGTAACTATTTATGTAAGTAAGTAAGTAAGTAAGTAAGTAAGTATGTAAGTAAGTAAGTAATTAAATAAGTAAGTAAGGAAGTAAGTACGTAAGTAAGTAAGTAAGTAAGTTAGTGAGTAAGAAAGTAAGTAAGTAAAAAAGTAAGTAAGTAAGTAAGTAAGTATGTAAGTAAGTAAGTTAGTAAGTAAGTAAGTAAGTATGTAAGTACGTAAGTAAGTAAGTAAGTAATAAGAACTTACGTAAGTACGTAAGCAAGTAGGTAAGTAAGTAAGTAAGTAAGTAAGTAAGGTAGTAAGTAAGTACAAAAGTAAGTAAGTAAGTAAGTAAGTAAGTAAAAAAGTAAGTAAGTAAGTAAGTAAGTATGTAAGTAAGTAATTAAATAAGTAAGTAAGTAAGTAAGTACGTAAGTAAGTAAGTAAGTACGTTAGTAAGTAAGTAAGAAAGTAAGAAGTAAAAAAGTAAGTAAGTAATTAAATAAGTAAGTAAGTAAGTAAGTAAGTATGTATGTATGTAAGTAAGTAAGTAAGAAAGAAAGTAAGTAAGTAAGAAAGTTAGTAAGTTTGTAAATTATGTAAGTAAGTAAGTAAGTAAGTAAGTAAAAAAGTAAGTAAGTAATTAAGTAAGTAAGTAAAAAAGGCAGTAAATGAGTAAGTAAGTAAGTATGTATGAATGTAAGTAAGTAAGTAAGAAAGTAAGTAAGTAAGTAAGTAAGAAAGTAAGTAAGTAAGTAATTAAGTAAGTAAGTAAAAAAGTAAGTAAGTAAGTAAGTATGTAAGTAAGTAAGAAATTAAATAAGTAAGTAAGTAAGTAAGTACGTAAGTAAGTTAGTAAGTTTGTAAATTATGTAAGTAAGTAATTAAGTAAGTAAGTAAGTAAAAAATAAGTAAGTAAGTAAGTATGTAAGTAAGTAAGAAATTAAATAAGTAAGTAAGTAAGTAAGTAAGTAATTAAGTAAGTAAGTAAAAAAGTAAGTAAGTAAGTAAGTATGTAAGTAAGTAAGAAATTAAATAAGTAAGTAAGTAAGTAAGTACGTAAGTAAGTTAGTAAGTAAAAAAGTAAGTAAGTAGTTAAGTAAGTAAGTAAGTAAAAAATAAGTAAGTAAGTAAGTAAGTAAGTATGCATGTATGTAAGTAAGTAAGTAAGAAAGTAAGTAAGTAAGTAAAAAAGTAAGTAAGTACTTAAGTAAGTAAGTAAGTAAAAAAGTAAGTAAGTAAGTAAGTAAGTAAGTAAGTAAGAAAGTTAGTAAGTTAGTAAATTATCTAAGTAAGTAAGTAAGTAAGTAAGTAAAAAAGTAAGTAAGTAATTAAGTAAGTAAGTAAGTTAAAAAGTAAGTAAGTAAGGATGTATGTAGGTACGTAAGTAAGAAAGTAAGTAAGTAAGTAAGTAAGTAAGAAAGAAAGTAAGTAAGTAATTAAGTAAGTAAGTAACAAAATTAAGTAAGTAAGTATGTAAGTAAGTAAGTAGGTAAGTAAGTAGGTAAAAAATTTAAGTAAATTATGTAAGTAA
>OX421505.1:32312757-32315257 GCA_949126835.1 Anisus vortex | reverse complement strand
TAAATAAGTAAGTAAAAAAGTAAGTAAAAAAGTAAGTAAGTAAGTAAGTAAGTAATTTTGTAAGTAAATAAGTAAGTAAGTTAGTAAGTAAGTAAGTAAGTAATTAAGTAAGTAAGTAAAAAAGTAAGTAAGTTAGTAAGTAAAAAAGTAAGTAAGTAAGTAAGTAAGTAAGTAAGTATGTATGTAAGTAAGTAAGTAAGTAAGTAAGAAAATTAGTAAGTTAGTAAACTATGTAAGTAAGTAAGTAAGTAAGTAAAAAAGTAAGTAAGTAAGTTAGTAAGTAAGTAAAAAAGTAAGTAAGTAAGTAAGTATGTATGTAAGTAAGTAAGTAAGTAAGTAAGTAAGTAAGTAAATTAGTAGGTAAGTAAAAAAGTAAGTAAGTATGTAAGTAATAAGTAAAAAAGTAGGTAAGTAAGTAAGTAAGTAAAAAAATAAGTAATTAAGGAAGTAAGTATGTAAATATATAAGTAAGTAACTAAGCTAGTAAGTAAGTAAGTAAGTGAGTATGTAAATAAGCAAGTAAAAAAGTAAGTAAGTAAGTAAGTAAGTAAGTAAGTAGGTAAAAAAGTAAGTAAGTAAGTAAGTAAGAAAGTAAGTAAGTAAGTAAGTATGTAATTAAGTAGGTAAGTAAGTAAGTACGTAAGAAAGTAATTAAGTAAGTAATTAAGTAAGTAAGTAAAAAAAATTAATTAAGTATGTAAGTAAGTAAGTAAGTAAGTTAGTAAGTAAGTAAAAAAATTAAGTAAGTATGTAAGTAAGTAAGGAAGTAAGTAAGTAAGTAAGTAAAAAAAGTAAGTACGTAAGTACGTAAGTAAGTAAGTAATTTAGTAAGTAAGTAAGTAAGTAAGTAAATAAGTATGTAAGTAAGTAAGTAAGTAAGTAGGTAAGTAAGTAAATAAGTAAGTAAGTAAGAAAGTTAGTAAGTTAGTTAATTATGTAAGTAAGTAAGTAAGTAAGTAAGTATGTAAGTAAAAAAGTAAGTAATTAAGTAAGTAAGTAAATAAAAAAGTAAGTAAATAAGTAAGTAAGTATATAAGTATGTATGTATGTAAGTAAGTAAGTAAGAAAAAAGTAAGTAAGTAAGTAAAAAAAGTAAGTGAGTAAAAAAATTAAGTAAGTATGTAAGTATATAAGTAAGTAGGTAGGTAAGTAAGTAAGTAAGTAAGTAGGTAAGTAAGTAAGTAAGTTAGTAAGTATGTAAGTAAAAAAATAAGTAAGTATGTAAGTAAGTAAGTAAGTAAGTTAAAAAATAAGTAAGTATGTAAGTAAGTAAGTAAGAATGTAAGTACGTAAGTAAGTAAGTAAGAAAGTAAGTAAGTAAGTAAGTAAGTAAGAAAATAAGTAAGTAATTAAGTAAGTAAGTAAAAAAAATAAGTAAGTAAGTATGTAAGTAAGTAAATAGGTAAGTAAGAAAGTAAAAAATGTAAGTAAGTATGTAAGTAGGTAAGTAAGTAAGTAGGTAAGTAATTAAGTAAGTACGTAAGTAAGTAAGTAAGTAAGTAAGTAAGTAAGTAAAAAAGTTAAGTAAGTAAGTATGTAAGTACGTAAGTAAGTAACTAAGTAAGTAAGAACTTACGTAAGTACGTAAGCAAGTAAGTAAGTAAGTAAGTAAGTAAGTAAGGTAGTTAGTAAGTAAGTAAGTAAGTAAGAACATTAGTAAGTTAGTAAACTATGTAAGTAAGGAAGTAAGTAAGTAAAAAAGTAAGTAAGTAAGTTAGTAAGTAAGTAAAAAAGTAAGTAAGTAAGTAAGTAAGTAAGTATGTATGTAAGTAAGTAAGTAAGTAAGTAAGTAAATTAGTAGGTAAGTAAAAAAGTAAGTAAGTATGTAAGTAATAAGTAAGTAAGTAGGTAAGTAAGTAAGTAAGTAAAAAAATTAAGTAAGTAAGTAAGTAAGTAAGTACGTAAGTAAGTAAGTAAGTAAGTAAGTAAGTTAGTAAGTAAGTAAGTAAGTGAGTAAGTAAGTAAGTAAGTAAAAAAGTAAGTAAGTTAGTAAGTAAGATAAGATAAGATAAGATTTCTTTATTGATCCAAACAAATGGAAATTTGTCTTGATTACAGATGTTTTGTCCCTCAGCATATTTTAAACAAAACAAAATAATTATTTGTAATTTGTATACAAGCACAGAAATATACTTATAAAATAGACAAGCGCAGACACATTCACACAATTTATCATAAAAGAAAAAAGTTCATTAGTAGTCATCCACTGTATTCTGGCTGACTGAAGTCTTGACGAAATATTTATGGTAGATAGTATGACCTGAGGCTGACGCGCAATAGTTCTTCGTCTGGTGTGCATATTCTTTTTGTGTTGTAAGTAAGTAAGTAGGTAAAAAAGTAAGTAAGTAAGTAAGTAAGAAAGTAAGTAAGTAAGTAAGTATGTAAGTAAGTAAGTAAGTAAGTAAGTAAGTAAGTAAACAAGTTATTAAGTAAGTAATTAAGTAAGTAAGTAAAAAAATTAATTAAGTAAGTATGTAAGTAAGTAAGTAAGTAAGTTAGT
>OX421505.1:32307757-32310257 GCA_949126835.1 Anisus vortex | reverse complement strand
AAGCTAGTAAGTTAGTAAATTATGTAAGTAAGTAAGTAAGTATGTAAGTAAAAAAGTAAGTAATTAAGTAAGTAAGTAAATAAAAAAGTAAGTAAGTATGTAAGTATATAAGTATGTATGTATGTAAGTAAGTAAGTAAGAAAAAAAGTAAGTAAGTAAGTAAGAAAGTAAGTAAGTAAGTAAGTAATTAAGTAAGTAAGTAAAAAAAAGTAAGTATGTAAGTAAGTAAGTAAGTAAGTAAGTAAGTAAGTAAGTAAGTAAAAAAATTAAGTAAGTATGTAAGTAAGTAAGTAAGTAAGTAAGTAAGTAAGTAAGTAAGTAAAAAAGTTAAGTAAGTAAGAATGTAAGTACGTAAGTAAGTAAGTAAGTAAATAAGTAATTAAGTAAATAAGTAAGTTAGTAAGTAAGTAAAAAAAGTATGAAAGTAAGTAAGTAAGTATGTATGTATGTATGTAAGTAAGTAAGAAAGAAAGTAAGTAAGTAAGTAAGTAAGAAAGTAAGTAAGTAAATAAGTAAGTTAGTAAAAAAATTAAGTAAGTAAGTATGTAAGTAAGTAATTAGGTAAGTAAGAAAGTAAAAAATGTAAGTAAATATGTAAGTAAGTAAGTAAGTAAGTATGTAGGTAAGTAAGTAAGTAAGTAAGTTAGTAAGTAAGTAAGTAAAAAAGTAAGTAAGTATATAACTAAGTAGGTAAGTAAGTAAGTAAGCAAGTAAGTAAAAAAGTTAAGTAAGTATGTAAGTAAGTAAGTAAGTAAGTAAGTAAGAACTTACGTAAGTACGTAAGCAAGTAAGTAAGTAAGTAAGTAAGATAGTAAGTAAGTAAGTAAAAAAGTAAGTAAGTATGTAAGTAAGTAAGTAAGTAAAAAAGTTAGTAAGTAAGTATATAAGTACGTATATAAGTAAGTTAGAAAGTAAGTAACTAAGTAAGTAAGTAAGAAAGTAAAAAAAATAAGTAAGTATGTAAGTAAGTAAAAAAATAAAGTAAGTAAGCATGTAAGTAAGTAAGTAAGTAAGTAAATAAGTAAGTAAAAAAGTAAGTATGTAAGTAAGTAAGTACGTAAGTAAGTGAGTAAGTAATTTAGTAAGTAAGTAAGTAAGTAAAAAAGTAAGTAAGTAAAAATGTAAGTAAGTAAGTAAGTAAGTAAGTAAGTACCTATGTATGTACGTAAGCAAGTAAGTAAGATAGTAAGTAAGTATGTAAGTAAGTAAGTAAGTAAGTAAGTAAATAAGTAAGTTAGTACGTAAGTACGTAAGTAAGTAAGTAATTTAGTAAGTAAATAAGTAAGTAAAAAAGTAAGTAAAAAAGTAAGTAAGTAAGTAAGTAAGTAATTTTGTAAGTAAATAAGTAAGTAAGTTAGTAAGTAAGTAAGTAAGTAATTAAGTAAGTAAGTAAAAAAGTAAGTAAGTTAGTAAGTAAAAAAGTAAGTAAGTAAGTAAGTAAGTAAGTAAGTATGTATGTAAGTAAGTAAGTAAGTAAGTAAGAAAATTAGTAAGTTAGTAAACTATGTAAGTAAGTAAGTAAGTAAGTAAAAAAGTAAGTAAGTAAGTTAGTAAGTAAGTAAAAAAGTAAGTAAGTAAGTAAGTATGTATGTAAGTAAGTAAGTAAGTAAGTAAGTAAGTAAGTAAATTAGTAGGTAAGTAAAAAAGTAAGTAAGTATGTAAGTAATAAGTAAGTAAGTAGGTAAGTAAGTAAGTAAGTAAAAAAATAAGTAATTAAGGAAGTAAGTATGTAAATATATAAGTAAGTAACTAAGCTAGTAAGTAAGTAAGTAAGTGAGTATGTAAATAAGCAAGTAAAAAAGTAAGTAAGTAAGTAAGTAAGTAAGTAAGTAGGTAAAAAAGTAAGTAAGTAAGTAAGTAAGAAAGTAAGTAAGTAAGTAAGTATGTAATTAAGTAGGTAAGTAAGTAAGTACGTAAGAAAGTAATTAAGTAAGTAATTAAGTAAGTAAGTAAAAAAAATTAATTAAGTATGTAAGTAAGTAAGTAAGTAAGTTAGTAAGTAAGTAAAAAAATTAAGTAAGTATGTAAGTAAGTAAGGAAGTAAGTAAGTAAGTAAGTAAAAAAAGTAAGTACGTAAGTACGTAAGTAAGTAAGTAATTTAGTAAGTAAGTAAGTAAGTAAGTAAATAAGTATGTAAGTAAGTAAGTAAGTAAGTAGGTAAGTAAGTAAATAAGTAAGTAAGTAAGAAAGTTAGTAAGTTAGTTAATTATGTAAGTAAGTAAGTAAGTAAGTAAGTATGTAAGTAAAAAAGTAAGTAATTAAGTAAGTAAGTAAATAAAAAAGTAAGTAAATAAGTAAGTAAGTATATAAGTATGTATGTATGTAAGTAAGTAAGTAAGAAAAAAGTAAGTAAGTAAGTAAAAAAAGTAAGTGAGTAAAAAAATTAAGTAAGTATGTAAGTATATAAGTAAGTAGGTAGGTAAGTAAGTAAGTAAGTAAGTAGGTAAGTAAGTAAGTAAGTTAGTAAGTATGTAAGTAAAAAAATAAGTAAGTATGTAAG
>OX421505.1:32097757-32302757 GCA_949126835.1 Anisus vortex | reverse complement strand
AAGAAAGTAAGTAAGTAAGTAAGTAATTAAGTAAGTAAGTAAAAAAGTAAGTAAGTAAGTAAAAAAATAAGTAAGTAAGTAAGTAAGTAAGTATGTATGTAAGTAAGTAAGTAAGTAAGTAAGTAAAAAAGTAAGTAAGTAAGTTAGTAAGTAAGTAAAAAAGTAAGTAAGTAAGTATGTATGTAAGTAAGTAAGTAAGTAAGTAAGTAAGTAATTTAGTAAGTAAGTCAAAAAATTAAGTAAGTAAGTAAGTAAGTAAGTTAGTAAGTATATAAGTAAGTAAGAAAGTAAGTAAAAAAATTAAGTAAGTATGTATGTAAGTAAGTAAGTAAGAAAGTAAGTAAGTAAGAAATTAAGTAAGTAGGTAATTTAGTAAGTGAGTAAAAAAATTAAGTAAGTAAGTAAGTAAGTGAGTAAGTAAAAAAGTAAGTAAGTAAGTAAGTAGATAAGTATGTAAGTAAATAAGTAAGTAAGTAAGTAAGTAAGTAATTAAGTAAGTAAGTAAGTAAGTAAGTAAGTACGTAAGAAAGTGAGTAAGTAATTTAGTAAGTAAGTAAGTAAGTAAAAAAGTAAGTAAGTAAGTAAGTAAGTAAGTTAGTAAGTAAGTAAATACGTAAGTACGTAAGTACGTAAGTACGTAAGCAAGTAAGTAAATAAGTAAGTAAGTAAGTCAGTAAGTAAGTAAGTAAGAAGTAAGTTAGTAAGTAAGTAAGTAAGTAAATAAAAAAGTAAGTAAGTAAATAAGTAAGTAAGTACGTAAAAAAGTAAATAAGTAAGTAAGTGAAAAAGTAAGTAAGTAAGTAAGTAAGTTAGTAAGTATTTAAGTAAGTAAGTAAAAAATTAAGTAAGTAAGTATGTAAGTAAGTAAGTAAAAAAATTAAGTAAGTAAGTTTGTAAGTAATTAAGTAAGTAAGAAATTAATTAAGTAAGTAAGTATGTAAGTAAGTAAGTAAGTAAGTAAGTAAGTAATAAAGTAATAAAGTAAAAAAAATTAAGTAAGTAAGTATGTAAGTAAGTAAATAAGTAAGTAAGTAAGTACTTACGTAAGTACGTAAGCAAGTAAGTAAGTAAGTAAAAAAGTTAAGTAAGTAAGTATGTAAGTACATATGTAAGTAGGTAAGTAAGTAAGTAAATAAGTAATTAAGTAAGTAAGTAAGTTAGTAAGTAAGTAAGTAAGTAAGTAAGTGATTAAAAAAGTAAGTAAGTATGTAAGTAAGTAAAAAAATTAAGTAAGTAAGTATGTAAGTAAGTAAGTAAGTAAGTAAGTAAGTAAGTAAGTAAGTAAGTTAAAAAAGTAAGTAAGTAAGTAAGTACGTAAGTAAATAAGTAAGTAATTGAGTAAGTAAGTAAGTAAGTAAGTAAAAAAGTAAGTAAGTAAGTATGCACGTAAGTAAGTAAGTCAGTAGATAAAAAAGTAAGTAAGTAAGTATGCACGTAAGTAAGTAAGTAAGTAAGTAAGTAAAAAATTAAGTAAGTATGTAAGTAAGTAAGTAAGTGAGTAAGTAAGTTAGTAAGTATGTAAGTAAATAAGTAGGTAAGTAAGTAATTAAGTTAGTAAGTAAAAGAGTAAGTAAGTAAGTAAGTAGGTAAGTAAGTAAGTCAGTAAGTAAGTAAGTAAGTAAGTAAAAACCTATGTAAGTACATAGGCAAGTAAGTAATTAAGTAAGTAAGTAAGTTAGTAAGTAAGTAAGTAAGTATAAAAGTAAGATTGTATGTAAGTAATAAAGTAAGTAAGTAGGTAAGTAAGTAAGTAAGTAAAACAATTAAGTAAATAAGTATGTAAGTAAGTAAGTAAGAAAGTTAGTAAGTAAGTAAGTAAGTTAGTAAGTAAAGGAGTAAGTAAGTAAGTAAGTAAATAAGTAAATAAGTAAGTAAGTAAGTAAGTAAGTAAGTAATTAAGTAAGTAAGTAAGTAAGTAAGTATGTATTATTATGGCCCTCTATATGATGACTATGATTACGACTCGTTAAATCGGATTCAATGAATATAGTTGTATCTTTATTAGAAGTCTCTAGATTCTGCTAATCTGTAGCCCAAGCTAGGGGTTCCTTGACTGACAGGTCTATGCAGTAATGTAGTTATATTCGTGATAATTATCTTCAACACATTTCTCAACAATGATAGATCAAACAACTCCAGTTGTTGAATAAACAATTTTATTTAAATTGTAGACTCAATATAAACGATCAATAAACTTCATCAACTGATGGCAACATAAGTTTCAATACAATGGCATACAATATACAAATGAATATAGCGACTTCACTCGACAAACTTCCGAACTGAACTAACTTTAAGGAGGTCGGGACTTAACAAAGAAAACTATCATCGAAGATTCTACAGGGTCTTAATACGCATTTTAACCTCTTTCTCTATAATTACTACGATCCAGAATTATCCTCCAATGTCCACGGGATTTGAACGAATTATTTTATTTAAACTGCCCTCAGGGCATAAAGGTCAAACCTTGGTCGCTTTGGACTCTGATACGCACTTGTTAAGAGGTCAATGCCTTACTACGTCATTCATTTATGACCGATATTCGTAACATCCCCCTCCTTCTAAAGTTTTATAATTATTTCCTTTACATTTTAACCATACGAAAAAATGTTAATTTTAAGGAATAATTATAAAAGAAAATATTCCGGGGAAAACAATACAGTTCAATTGGCGATCCCAATAATTCAATCGAACTGATAACAATAACATAATAATATATGCAATATAAATTCATCTTATCAAATGGCTTAACTATAGTCATTCAATCATTCAATTTTTAATTCAAAACAATGGACAATTAAATTGTTTATCTAAATCTTGTATACAAGAAAAATACATAATCATTCTTAATAGATATAATATAATACAAGTTAATAATTTCTATTACATGAACATTCCACGTTAATAAAAACCTCTCTCGTCCATTTAATTATAAACTAATATCTTTTACATTTGTAATCAACAACAAAAGAAAAAATCACTTAATGTCTATTCAGACACGACTTATTTTTTTCATAAGGAGAAAAAAAACCCAATGTTCTGATAGAACACATGCTAGGCCTAACTCAATTACAAAACAAAAAAAATACTAGCCCTAATTTCACTTTACAACAAAAAATATTATTGCTTCGACAGTATTTTTTTACATGCTGTAGGCCGACTAACACGTTAGACAAAACTGTCTGTGTCGAAACAAAAGATTTCTAGGTCAGTATTCTTTTTTCTTTCTCTCTCTATTCCTTGCGATCACTCTCTCATTCCCTATTGATTCTAACAATATTGACATCGCTATGCAAATTTTTACCTCATCACAGCCTAGGTAAAAAGATTGCTACGCGATTAAATAGTTATCGTATTAAAGGAGCATTCTTTAACAACTTATTATCTCAATATTAAATTCATTTATGTTATTTTAAGAACATTAAACATAGTCTGTTCACGAATTAAAATAGTTTATAGCAAAAATCATTAAAAATATTTCAATTTCTCATTTTACCATGACCTTTCGACGTCATTATTTTCTTTTTAAAAGAGTTCACATTGAAACATTCTATCTTTCATGCAGACATGGATTTACTTGAAACAAATTTGGTTAATTTACTTAATTAACTATCAATCAAAGCAGATTATATTATCTTCATACAATCTTATTACTAAACAGTAAGTAATTATTTTCTTTAGATTACATTAAAGACATTTCAAATACAATATTATTGAAGTAGAAAAGAGTTAAGCATAGGCTACTATTAATTTTTTTCAGAGCGAAATCAAGGTAACAATTTATGTACAAAACAAACTGCTAGTTTGACGGGTGTGGTAAAACATTCCATTTCCAATCTTTTCAGTGGTGTACATTGCTCTTTTCCATTTTCCATAAAGGTTTTTTTCATTATTCATAGATTCTAGGTTCTCCTGTTACTTTCACAGTGTTCAGGTCTACCCAGTCTTTTGCTTGTCAATACAATTCATTCAATCTATTTTAACTCATACAGAAAAAAAATAGATTAGTTTTACAATCTTGACATGAAATCCTTAATTAATAATACATTAGTTGAACATTGGTATGTCAACATTATAAATTCTCAACCATGAAATTCTCAACCATTCTGGTTTACAGTGTCAAGTCAGTGGCACATCCTAAATTTTTACAACCTAAGGATTACAAAGTTTTATTAGTTTCTACTTTTGGTCTGATTTTCATGTAACAGTATCCTAAAAGTGAAAAATCATATATAATACATTTCTTGGAATTCTTGTTAGTCATAGTTCTGTCTTGCAGCCACTATTTTTACCCTTCATTATCATACATTCAATGATAATAGAACAAATGAATAAATTCACATAGAAGAAATTTGCATCCTAACTCAGTGCAATATTTCAACAACAGTACATGATAAAATAAATTTCCATAGTACAATCATAAACATTTCTCAATACTTTAGTGATAGAAAAATTCTCTTTTCTTAAAACCATTTACATCTTTTTCAATCAAATTATCCTCTCGGCCAAATGTTTCAATTATCATTTCCAGAGATTCTCAAACATATCTTATAATCAGTCCACATTTATAATGTCCTCTGATTTAGAAACCAATTCTGCGGATAAAACTGATCTTTTTCTCTTATAGCAATTATTTTAAATGCTCAACCTAACAAGTTTGTTTAGAAATATCACACTATAATGATATTTACTCTAACAATACTTTTACTCATTCCTTTTTCATCACAAGTAAGGGATTTAGTTTTAAAATAGTAAGTTTGGTAACTAACTATCAGTGAATTTGACATTCAATTCATCCTGTATTCCAGGCATGAATTTTACAATTAAGAGTAACAATGTTAACAACATCAAGCTTATTCCAATTGTTTTCAGAAGGTAAGGCTTTATCATTTTCAAATGATATAATATTTTTGCCTTTCTTTCATCACACAACAATGGCATCTGCATGTGAGCAGTGTAAAATTTTTTCCTAACAAACACAGTTATGTCAGACAAAAAATTTATGTACTTATCTAGGTACTTGCTCAGCCCAAGGAGGTCCAATTCGGTCTGCCATTCCTCTTGAAGTAGTTTGAGTGGTCCTCGGACAGTGGGTCCAAAGATTGGTCCATAGGCTCCTCGGCTTTCCGGATAGGATTCAGTTGACATCTCCTGCTACAGGCATAAGTTCTTTAGGACTGGATTGAAGAGTTCCGGGGCGAAGTTGGTCCTTCGATCTGTCGGTATGGATTGTGGTAACCCATAGCTTTTGGTAGTTTCGGTCCAGCTCTCCGCACTCGTTTCTTCAGTGATGCTCCTCCAATCTTCATCTGTACCGGCAACTGCAGGTTTGCATTGTTGTTTGTTTATGCTGTGGTCTATCTGTTCATAGACATCAGTAGTAGGATTTTCTTTCTCGTCGACAGCTTTCTCATGCAGCTGTAGCAACTCTGGGTCTACTTTCTGCTCAGCAATCAATTCATTTTGTGATGACTTCTTTGATTGATCATTTCCTTTCGGACAATCTTCAATCATGGAGAAAATAGTAGTATCACGTTCCACTTCTTCTTCCTCTTTCTTCTCTCGTGGGAGAATTTCTTCTTTCTTTTCCTTTTCTTGTGAGATAATTTCTTCTTTCTTTTTCTGTGGTGTCATACCTTTTATGATATCACCTACAGGATAAAGTTCTTTTTCTTTTCCTGTCTCCACCATAGGACTAGGGTCGGGATTTTCCTTCACAATCAGTTCAGGTCTCACCCTCCCTTTCGCCAAATCATTTGCTAGGATAACGGATATGCCCTCAACAGGAAGTTTTGATATTACTCCAACTGTCACATATCCTGTCACCAAGTCAGATGAGAGGTATATCCTATGTAGAGGTATTTCTTCTTTCTTTAAGAGTTTTGTTGAATCTCTCACACATTCCATTACATTGAGGATGATACGGTAAATTTCTGTTTTATTCCAAATATTTCCATATATTCTTTAGTCAATTTTGATGTAAACTGAGTTCCTCTATCATAAATTATTTTATCAGGAAATCCAATTCTAGTAAATATTAAATATAATGCTTGCACTATATCTGTAGATTCAATTTTCTTTAATGGTACTGCCACTGCATACCTAGAACATATATCAATCAATGTAAGAATATATCTATGTCCTATGTTTGACATAATAGGCATTAAACCAATGATATCTATGGCTACCTTCTGAAATGGTCTAGTTGCAGTAACTCCTTTTTGTATAGGTGCTTAAGTAAAGTTACCTCTCGGTCCTTTCATCTGACACACTTCACATTGTTTAACAAATCTTTTCACATCTTTTCACATTTTAGGCCAAAAGTAATGTTGTATTATTCTGTTTTTGGTTTTGCCAGCTCCCATATGACCAGTGTCACGTGCGAAATCAGCTACTGACGTATGATGATATTTTTAGTAATGTATTATTATAAATTATTTTGATTCACATCCATCTTGGATCTCACAAGGTTGTATAAGAATTAGTATTGATGTTATTGAAGTAGATTTGATGTTTATTTGACTCGTATGATCTGAATCTTTTGTGTATGAAGTGATTTAGATAAACTGTACCTTAATATAGAGGAAATCCACAATCCTGTTTGAATGATTAAACACAATTTTATTCCAACAAGTTGAGATGATAAAAATAACAGTAACACAGAATACATGTACCAATATTATATGATGAAACTTAATCAGTTGATATTCTTCTATATCGTACTAAGCCGTAATCCTATCTTTAAGAAAGTGGTCAAAAACAGTCCTCACACATTAGCGCCCAAACTAGAACTAAACTAACGGTCTCAAACCCTCGTGCTAACATATGACGCATTTTAATGCTATGACGTAGTGTCTAGACATATACATGTTTATTCCTAACACGGAAACATTTCGGGTTTAAGATTATTTCTTTTTAACTTTGGTTAATAATAATAGAACCAATATAATTATGGAAATAAAACTATTTTTTTAACACCAGCCAATGGTATAGAATGAGCATTAGTCATTATGTCTGTTCTATATTTATATGGTACAATTATTTGTTCCACTTGTCTGCCATTTATTAGTATCTCTCTGACTAATAATTGCGTATCATTTTTCACTTTGCATACATCATTCTTATTAGTAATTCCTTTCTCTGTAAATTTGAAAAGTTTATCCAATGTAGTATCCTCTCTTCGTTTCTTTTTGAATATTTCCAAATTAAAGTTTTCATTCAGTAGTGATTCATTATCAACTGATGTGTCTGTGTCATTATCAAATAGTGTCTGACTTTCTCCAGTATTGCTTGCTTTACCTTCATTAATTACATAGCATTGTGCTTGATTATTATTTAATTCCCATATATATATTTCTTCTCTGGTACATTATTTAACTGTTTCTGCATTTCCAATATTTAAATCAATTGGTGCATCATCTATAACATGAGCCTGTAACTCTACCAATGACTGAATGTGACCACCAGCTACGAAAAAAGATAATCACAACTAAAAAACAATGGATATAATGAATTCTAAACTCATACATCACATAATGCACGTTAAACATAATATTGACTTAAACAAAAGACGAGAAGTTTACGACATTAATTCTTCTGTTACTGTTCACGACTTGAAGTGGCCACCGGTGTTTAGCATCATTAAGTTCTCGTCAGTGTATAGTGCCATTAAGATTTGTGTAAGTGTTTAACGCCATTAAGTATTGCGTCAGTGTTTAACACCATTATGTTTTTGTCAGTGTTTAACGCCATTATGTTTTTGTCAGTGTTTAACGCCATTATGTTTTTGTCAGGATTTAACGCCATTATGTTTTTGTCAGTGTTTAAAGCCATTATGTTTTTGTCAGTGTTTAACGCCATTATGTTTTTGTCAGTGCTTAACGCCATTATGTTTTTGTCAGTGTTTAACGCCATTATGTTTTTGTCAGTGTTCAACGCCATTATGTTTTTGTCAGTGTTTAACGCCATTAAGTCCTCCATTAGTTATTCGAAATCCAAACAAAATGTGGAAGGAAATAGTTTTCGTCTTGGCGGTTTCTGTCCGTTTCATGGCCGACATCACCCGATTTTGCATTTTCCCGACATTTTTTTTAAATACTTTATTTTTAATTGATTGGGCACTGCATGCATAGTGTATATAGCTCATTTGTATTTGTATTGTTTTTTCTAAAGGGGGATTAATTTAAATTTTCTGCGTTGGATCAGCGTTAGAGCGTTAGTTCAAAGGTTAAAGAGCTTTCAATCGCAGTAAGGAAAAAAACGAAAAGATTGGAGAATGGCGGCGCATCCCATGAAATGTGTGAAAGTCGTCTGAGATAGTTCCAAGGTTTCCCCGCCATTTTACTGACCATAAACTAGTGAGAACTGTAGCATAAATCAATATCTAGTCTATGCTGAGACATGTAGAATAAATCTATATCTAGTTTATGGTGAAACATGTAGAAAAAATCTTTATCTAGTTTATGGTAATGCATGTAAAATAAATATATATCTAGTTTATTTTCATACATGTGGAAAAAATATATATTTTCTAGTTTATGGTAATACATGTAGAATAAATCTATATCTAATTTATGTTGATACATGTAGAATAAATTTATACCTACTTTATGGTGATACATGTAGAATAAATCTATATCAAGGTTATGGTGATGGATGTAGATAAAATCTATATCTAGTTTATGGCGATACATGTAGGATAAATCTATATCAAGTTTATGGTGAGACATGTAGAATAAATCTATATGTAGTTTATAGTGATACTTGTAGCATAAATATATATCTAGTTTATGGTGATACATGCAGAATAAATCTTTATCTAGTTTATGGTGGTACATGTAGAATAAATCTATATCTAGTTTATGGTGAGACATGTAGAATAAATCTATATCAAGTTTATGGTGTTACATGTAGAATAAATCTATATCTAGTTTATGGTGTTACATGTAGAATAAATCTATATCTAGTTTATGGTGAGACATGTAGAATAAATCTATATCTAGTTTATAGTGAGAATAGGATGGAACTGTGTAGCTAAACATACAACTTTTTATGCATCTGTTAATTTAGAACATAACAGGATATAGGGGAAAATTCCCTTAAAAATGTAGCATTATTTGTTGAATGCAATACCTTCGGGATAACGATCCAACAACTTAACTAACAGGCTATAAAATTATTGTATAGGCCTATGTTTTATCCAGTTATTTAACGGTATAATCTATTTTGACTGATCGGCAACCTACGCTACTCCTGTTCAACTTGGTACAGCGATTTTCAATGGCACGCAGAAGATCGACAAAATGGCTATTAGGGTCACTTCTACATTGAATTGAATGCCAGAACTTGAGGACTTCTGATCTATTTTATGATAATCTAAATTTATTCTAATTTTTGTTTGTTGCGTAATTTGATATTTTCTTCAACAGTTGTTCGACATCGATGTTCTCTACTGCTATTATGTACATGAGTTGTGATAAAGCACGCTCATAATAAAATAATTAGATACATTAACAGTCAAAGGGAAATGACCCAGATAGTTAAGTTATCTATTAGGAATCATGAGTTATTGCCGTTGATTGAATGATTGTTTAGTTTTGTACCTGTCTGTCAATCATGATATCTAAGTCGCAATTTGTTCGGTGGAAATTGCGTTGTTAGCTATAAATCTTGATTACCACGAGAGACACAAGAAAAATGAGTTTGAAAGAGAGACTCGTCATGTGACAATAAACGATTATATTTTAGTGTACCACCATGTCTTAAAGGAGTAAGACGTGTATGAAAGAAGACAGTATGACCTAAGATGGACTTAGAAGCTGTCAATGAATTTCTATTTGAACTTTGTTTATATTTCATATGTGATGGATTTTATATGATTAAACTATTCTGTGCTGCAGAAAAGTGTTATTGAATTTATGACAAATATACATTCTATTAACACTGAAAGAGTTGGAGTTACACTCATGAATAATGGCTACTAGAATTGAAGTAGCACAAAATCAAAGAAAATATTATTTGTAAACTATTGTTCAATGGGCAAGGATAAACACCCCATTAACACATACCATGAGTATCAGGAACTAGTTCAATCACTGCAGCACATCTCAAATATAGATCTGATTATGGCCAATGGGATCTGAGTGAACCCTAGAGTGAACACGGTAATTTTAATAGTGATATACATAACTAAAGAGCTAATTTTTGAAAGTGTAATCTTGTTTTGAAGTGTCCATAGTAATAATGTCGTAAAAAGAACGAATTCATTGAACATTAAAGAGCAAATTAAGAGCTATTTATAATACAATAAAATGAGTTTACATATGATTTTGATAATCAACTGTGTAATCAGTATCCAAATGCCAACAAAATCATTTCTACAAAATATTAAACATAACTTTCAAGTCATTAGTTTAATATGAGCATTTATATGTTGTTTTTTTCTATTTTTTTCGGAGAGGGGGGATATTTATATATTGTAGCTATTGAGAGATGTATTAATTTCCAGCAACAAAGAGACATTATTAATTTTCAACTTCTGTAGGAAAAATTCATATTGTAGAACCCGTGATGCCGAGCTTGTGAGACAAGCTCACCTTAGACGCATTCATAATGTTATTCCTAAATCTAAGTAGAACGTGAACTTTTGTCCATGACCTATATATAGAAATTAGAACACTGTATTCTTAAATAGGATACACAAACTTTTATCCATTGACCTATATACAGAAAGTAGCACACTTTATGTTTAGATAGGATTCACAAAATGTTGCAAATGACATATATATAGAAAGTAGAACAGTTTATGCTTAAATAGGATACACAAACTTTAATCCATTGACATATATACAGAAAGTAAAACACTTTATGCTTAGATAGGATACACAAACTGTTGTCAATGTCCTATTTATAGAAAGTAGAAGACTCTCTAAGTTAATAAGATACACAAACTTTTGTACATTGACCTGTATTTAGAAAGTAGAACACTTATGCTTAGACAGGATTTAAAAAACTGTTGTAAATTACCCATATATATATAAAGTAGAACACTTTATGCTTCGATAGGATACACTAACTTTTGTCCATTGACCTATTTACAGAAAGTAGAGCACTTATGCTTAGATAGGATAAACACACTTGTGTCCGTTGACCATGAAATGAAGGGTTAAATAGGATACACAAATCTTTATCCATTGACCTATATACAGAAAGTAGAATACTTTATGCTTAGATAGGAACAACATTCGACAAGCAGACTCACGATTGTGCGCCCGAGTTTTTCGAGACGCCGCAACACTACATGAACACTGTATTTTTTCGCTTGCCATCTGTTTAATTGGGACATTTATTCTTCTACTATTTATGACTTGGACATTTAGTAAGTGGACTTTCATGATTAACCCTCAATTATTAGATTTTAAGATTCCCCGCTATTAGTGGATGTTCTTTTATGTTCGGATCCGATAAATAATATTTGTGAGACCATTACTAGTGTAAAGTCAGACCCATGACTTTCGTCGCGTGGGGGTGCTACGATGGTGCGCGTAACTAGATTTCTCCACTCGTCCCTGTCAGAAGCCATTTGCAGAAGCATATCTAGATATAGTTCGGTCCACTCTTTTAGGTTGTCCAACTACTTCTTTTTCTGGCGATTTTTTCTGCGTGCTCCTTTTCCGGTATTTTGTAGGAGGGTTTTGGCCATTGGCCAAGGAGTCATGCCTTACAGGATGACCAAACCATATCAGATTTTGTTGTTTTACAGTTGAAAGAAGTGCCTCCTGTTTCACCGCCAGATTATCGACCAGTAGCAAGACATGTTTTTGTTGTCTTTCTTTCTTGATAGCGTATTCCTAATAACTTTCTATAGAAATTGTTCACAAATGCCTGAATTATTCTCTCTGCATTCAGCCTCCAACTTTCGCAGCCATATAAAAACACGGAAAGTAGGTCTACAGTGATGATAATAACTTTATTTTCACTGGGAAACTGATTCATTACTTATTGTGACAAGGTACTTAAAGATTTACCCGTTATCACAAGGTGAAGTAGAATTGTGTCTTACACCTCTGGCTTCTTGTCTTGTTTGATGGCTATCACAGTTATTCTTAGAATCGTACAAATTTTTATTTGATACTCCTTAGTAAAGGCAACACAACAAAACAACACTGTAAGTGACTCTCAAAGATTCAGGTTTGATATATCAATCCATATATATATATATATATATCTATGCGATTATGATCAGTTTATTTATAAAGTAAGGGACGATATGCTTAGAAACCGAATTATCAAAATTCACATAACATAGTTCAGTTTACACACAAGATCAGAAAATATGTTCTAGAGTTTTAACGTGTGAACTTCACGGAGCCAAGGAATCAACTAACTACAGTGTAACGATGTTACATACTTTCAACTAATGAATATTATCTGTATTAAGCCCGAACTAAACTTGTTAAGGAAGAATATTGTCGCAACAATAAACCTCATTTCCTTTACAAGATGTTCGTGTATCCATCTTGCTATCACTTGTTGTTGTTGTTAGAACGGGCTGAGTTTATGTTAATCAGGTGGGATTTCCGGTAGGGAAATCAGACTTCCCCACCTACACTTATATTTTGGGTTGCGTCCCACCCACATGTGACACCCCCATGTGACATGCTGCTTTAAGATAAGACTTTCCCAACTAGAGTTGCGTCTTTGTTCATTGAATTGTTATTTGTAAGACACGATCAGGGAGCTATGTTGCTACCCCCCCAAACGTCACACACACACGCACGCACCTTGGCATTCTCGTCTATCTATGTTGTTATTAGATACTTGTTAATTGCATCCGGTCTTACAGTGTTTTAGGATGTTCATGTCGCCCAAAAGTCTGGTGACACTGTTATTGTAAGCTTTCACCTGGAATTTCCCTAGACTTTATCTGAGATTAATGTCTGAATTCAAAACAATACAGTGCTCTATATGTTTAACCCTTCCCTGATTCTCTATCTAAGATTACTTTCCACAAATGTCAATTATCGCCAACGTGATTAAACCTCCCCACCCTCAGCCTAGTAACGTGATGTTAGATAAACCAACCCGAGTGGACCTGGGTCGGAGACGCCAGAGATTGAATTTGGTTTTCTTCAGTGTCTCAGTGAACCATAGAGCAAACATTAGCTCTGGTTATAGCGGTCTGATAGAGCCATGGCGATGCGGGGGAACCTATAGAACATAGGATAGGACATAGTACCTGGACATAGGATAGAACTAATAGAAACATAGCTTATACCGCCGATGAACATTGCTTTTATTTTATATCAAACTGAATTTCGCTGTGTATCTTCAGACTATAATATTCATTATTCACATTATCCGTGTACCCAAAGGATTTTAAGTGTTCGCCATTGTTCAGTTTTTCATACACTTTCGCTATATTTGCCAGTGTCGGCCTTGCCAAAACTTTCACTGTATTGCCATTGTACGCATTGCCTAAGCTTTCGCTTTATTTGCCATTGAGTATGTGAACTGTACTTTCGCTAAAAATTGGATTTTATTATTATTATTCCACTTGTCAAGAAAGAACTATATAAATATATGATTAAACTCATCGTTATATATTATTTATATAACCAACACTGAATCGTTGATTGATTTGCTTCAAATACCTTATGTTGTACGTCTGTCAACTTTGTAATGTATACCATGGTGAACCAAAAAAAATTTGTAAGAAGTAGATGGACCTAACCAAAGTAATCGTACCGCTAGACAACAAGCCACGGGTGGACCTCAAACTCCATCCATTGTGTGACAGCGGGTGAAAACTACAAGCACATCATCACATACAGTTTTTCCACCCGCACTGGTCATTGACCTCTGCCAGAATTGTCTCTTTTACCAGATTGGGTGTTTAAAATCACATCGGCGTAAGCTTACATTCATTTAACGTTTTAGAGATCTCTAGAATGTTTAGTTATAGGGGTAGTGGGGGTAGTGGGGGAAACTCATTAACTTACATCAATTCAAGAAGGGTAGGGGTGCCACGTAAGGAGGAGGTAGGTGGGGAGTAACCAGTTGTCTTTTTATTACCATAAACGGAGTGGGTGTAGAATGCAATGTAAATACCGGGGAGGGGGTTAATTATCTCGACTAAAACTCCTTCTTTAGAAAAGAGTAATTGGGTTACTGTGTCATTGGGCACGAGGCCACCATTGTTGTAAATACAGAGACAAAGTAACTTGAAAATACAAGGTGAGACCGGATATGGCTAAGTGCGTATCTATGCAACAACGAAAGGCAAGTAAATGGGACTGTGTGTGTGGGTGAAAGTGGAAAAGGCACAATAGATACGGGTAAATAGGAGTGACCTACAATGATTACAAGTGATACGTGCAGAATAACATCTTGAAAATACATTGGCAAAATAACATACTTCCACACGTCCCAATCACACTGCGACACGAGGTCAAGTGTCAAATTACACTCAGCCGTTCTTTTAATTAAATGATCGAATAGGACCGTAAATGTCCTTCGTTGCGATCTTTTATGCATGCATAATGGTTAAGACTTTTTAATGTCATGACTAAAGCCTTTTTTTCTGTTTTCAGTAAGTAAAATCTAATAACTATATTATAGACGTACCCGGAAGACGGGTGATAGATTGTCAACCACAGGGATAGTCCAAAGTTTTTTTAAATAAAAAGACATGCTTGTTTGAAACCCGATTACAAGATCTATTTTAAATGTTTGTAGTAAAAAAAAAAAATATTTTTAAAGTTATTATAGCTTTCTATTCATTGTAGTTTATACTATTTTTATCTTTAGTTTTAGCATTAAGACTACGTATTTTTTTTCCACGGGCAACGCCGGGTAATTTAGCTTTTTATTAACTAAAAAGACATGGCTATTTTTACCATTGTTTACAATATGTATTTTAAATTACTTTCATAAATGTTTTAAGTAAATAATAATTATATATTTTTTACATTATTAGATATAGCCTAGATCTATATCTTTCTGTTCATTGTAGTTTATGAAATGTTTATGTATAGCTTATACATGCGTATATAACTTTTCCCCGGGCATCGCCGGGGGAATTTAGCTTATTAATTATAAATGTGTATGTATTTCACTATGTGTTTTCACATTTTTCACTTAATTAAAGTGCGTACACGTTTAAGACTGTTAATAGGTATTTAATGAGTCATTTAGCACAGCGTTATTGGCTGCTCTCGGAAAAAAAACACGTAAGCTCTAAAAATAGAGCAAGCTGTCCATCTTATTATATTCTTTAATTTAACACTGAGCAAGAAAAACGACTATATCTCACTACAAAAAAAAAAAAAAATGAATATTTCAACAGTAACCAACACTATAAAAAGTTTGAGTTTGAATTTGTTGTATTTCCGGCCTAACAACATCGAAGGTTATATAAGGCCTTTTGGTTAACGTTGTGGTCATGTTTTTCTTGAATCTATTTTATTGTTCTTATATCTTGGACTCAATGGGAGGGGGGGGGGGGGGAGAAGCAACGAGCGCAACGTCTCGTCTCAATCCCGCCCCGGCTCCTGGATGACCCAGGAAAATAGTCTGGAATTTGTGCTACCCGGGCACTTCCCCCCTCCCTCAGATCCACCACTTTTCACCAAAACATACTGGACTTTAGAGCCGTGAGGCTCGTCCGGCGATTTTCAGATAACTTAGATTAAATTTTTGACAATTTTTTTTAACGTTTATTCGTAGAATGAACATATATAAATGAGTACATTTTGTGTTTTTTGTGTGTTTTTTTTTCTTATTCTTGATCGCAACGGTCGTCGGGGGGGGGGGGGGCGGAGTAACTAAACTAAATCAGTCCATTCAGTGAGCTTGATACAGTTGGTGGCGCCCATCTCCTCTCCAAGTCGGGCGGTGGATTTTTTGTTTTTAATTTTTGATCATCTGCGCCGTGGATCGAACCTATGTTGTCGGCTTGTATGACTAGCTCACTGTCGACACAATCACAAACTTCTGTCCATGACGTATAGATAGAAAGTAGAACACTTTATGCTTAGATAGGATACACATACTTCTGTACATGACGTATAAATAGAAAGTAGAACACTTTAAGCGCGGAGACATTACAGAAAAAGAAACATTGGCCCTCGACACATATAGGTGGAAAGATAGAGATGTCTCTATATTATTAATCCATATGCACCCTGGAGTTTTAGAGAGCTATAGCTGTTGCCTGCATAAGTTTTAGAAATTATCTTGACGCACTCAACAGCAGTGTCTAATCAGATTGTCAAGATTATAACGTGGCGCTCACCCCTTATTTAATGCAGCTGTAAAACGTATTACAATAATTTCCAATTGTTTATGTACATAAAAATATAGCAAAATTATGAATCTATATGAGGCATCCTGCAGTTTAAGAGAGTTATCGCTGTCTATGTCTCAGAAATTATGTTGACGCACTCAACCTCAGCCTCTAATTAGATTGTAAAGATTATAACAGAGCGCTCACCCCTTATTTGATACAGCTGTTAAACGTATTAAAATAATTTCACTTATTTATGTAGAACAATGCATCTCATTCTGTACTTGGTTCTATAAAAATTGTGAAAGTTATCAACTTGTTTAACCCATCGCTCCAACTGCTACTGATTGTATCCAAAGGAAAATGAAAACAGGTTTGTAAAAAAATGTTTTAGTTTTCAGTCACAAAGCAAGTGTTTGGCTTTGCAAGTTGTTATTTAAGAGCTAAACTTATTACTTCTTCACCATAAAAGATTTGCGATCCAGCTGTTAGTTCATCAGGCTGTTAACAAATTCGGCCTCCGGTTCTAGCAGCCCCTGCCGCCGACCAATCTCTGGGATAGAACCCACGACGTGTTGGTTGACAGTCCGGTGATCTAACCAGCCGGCCTCTCTATCCATGTAGTCTTGATGTTTGCTTAGTGTTTTAAATGATGTCAAATTTTCTTTTTTTTTCTGATTGTTCGGGCAACCCATTCCATGCGCGGATGTCACTCAGAAAAAAAGACATTTTATAATTGCATTGGTTCTTGCATAAAATAGTAAAACAAAAGTATTTGTCCTTATGTTTATTTGAGCATTATAATAGATTGTTATTGGGACGTATTTCTAAATTATAATAGATTGTTATTGTGACGTATTCCTAAATTATAATAGATTGTTATTGTGTCGTATTTCTAAATTATAATAGATTGTTATTGTGTCGTATTTCTAAATTATAATAGATTGTTATTGTGCCGTATTTCTAAATTATAATAGATTGTTATTGTACCGTATTTCTAAATTATAATAGATTGTTATTGTGCCTTATTTCTAAATTCGACGTATATGCCTGATGTATTATTACTACTTTACTCTTTGCCTTTCTGTCCTCTAGTCTTTCTAGGTCTTTTAGTGATTTAATTATTGAGGTTGCTCTAGTCCATAGGGTATCAATGGGAGCGTTATCGCCCCCGGGGGCGGTGTGAGGCTATGTGGGTCGCTGACGTTCCCGGGGGCGATTGGGGGGGGCGGTGAGGGGCAAGTGGGCGGTACAAACGTACCTGATATAATATGAACACATCAGCTTTTTGACTCTATTAGTTTATTAATGAAATGTGATGTTAACGCTGCTAAATATCTAATCTGCTAATATTACTGATATATTCTTTAATGCATTTATAATTCTAATAATATCATTGATATATTTTTAAGCCAAATTGATACGTAGTAATCATACAAACTGGGTAGTTATTGTAATGTTTGAAAATATACATAGGCCTATACAATCTTTAGTAATATAATATATATATAATATGCAAATACTTTTGACAGTTTGATCAGTTATAAATTGTAAACCATTTTTTTTATAAAAGAAAAAAAAACAACTTTTGAAATACTATCTCAAACGAAAAGGGTTAATTATCTCCCTTTAATAACAAAAAAAATGTTTCCACTTTTGATTCAATAGTGATGCCAAACAAGGTCTGTTTTGTAATATAACAAATATTACTGACTAATTATTCGTTCTTTATATAAATTCAACATTATGATATTCATAACATGATTTAAGTATTAGAGGATTAAAATAATTTACGTTAAACAATTGTAAATAAACATTTCCTGCATTAATTGTTTATATTTTAAACATTAATGATTACAGAAATTACATAATATAGTGGTGCTATTAAATATGTCTATTATATTTCTAAATTAATAATACAAATAAATTTGTTTTAGAATTAATTATATTTATGTTTAACTAAAGAAGATGAGCATAAAACCTCGTTTAGCCTAAATGTAATTAGTTTGTATTAAAAAATGAGCGATCAAGTGTGACTGCATTCGTTTCAAGTTTCAAATCGTTTCTATCATTCGTTCCTGTTGATATACTCCCGTTATTTTTTCAAACACTTAGCAGAATGTCTGGCCGCGGTAAAGGTGGTAAGGGACTTGGCAAAGGAGGAGCCAAACGTCACCGTAAAGTATTGCGTGATAACATTTAGAGTATCACTAAGCCTGCTATCCGTCGTATTGCACGCAGAGGTGGTGTCAAACGTATCTCTGGTCTGATCTACGAAGAAACAAGAGGTGTACTCAAGATTTTCCTTAAAAAATGTCATCAGGGATGCCGTCACATACACCGAGCATGCCAAGAGGAAGACTGTCACTGCCATGGATGTGGTCTACGCACTGAAACGCCAAGGACGTACTCTGTACGGCTTCGGTGGTTAAGCGAACAATGGAATGACCTACACAGTGAAAACAACCCGGCCCTTATCAGGGCAACCCCAATATTTCACAAATAAGCTTGAGTTGAGAAACTGATGCCATGGTTTCATTGAGTTACTTAATAAAATGGTTATACTAGCTATGATAACAGTGAACTTGCGTACGTTTATTAACTTACATGAAACCGATGTTTATAGTTGTTGGTGTTATTGTTTAATACATTGACCGCGTTGGTATGTTTGCATTACTTAGTTTGATATATGTGTGCTGTTAAAAAAAAACTACAACACAACAATAATTCTTAAATTAAAGCATATATTAGAACACAAATTATGGTGGTTAAAAAAATAAATAAAAATGTGTCTACAATACGTGGGGGTTTAAAAAAATTAAAAAAATAATTAAAAGAAAAAAAAAAGTGTCTACAACACGTGGTGTTCCCAAGCGGTCACCCATCTAAGTACTAACCACGCCCTACGTTGCTTGACTTGGGTGATCGGACGAGAACCGGTATTTTCAACGTGGTATGGCCGTAGACAACAAATGACAAAAATGTTGGTATATAAGCTTAAAAACGTTTAATTCAACCTTATTTATTTTTTTTTGTATTATTTGATGCTATTTATCTTCTTCTCAAGCGCATATAATTTAAGCTTTTTAAAGCCCCGATACAATATATACTATAGGTAGGGCATGTTATTTTCCAATTATAACAAAACATAAAAAACAACATGTTTTCAAATCAACATATAAATATTCATATAAATAACGTTACACTATAACGCTTACAAGTGTTGAACGGAATCGCTAGTATCGTGATGGTTTTATTTATATGGAACTAAATACAACATAAAATAAATTGTTTACAATTTCAAACCAAAGCAGCCGAGTAGCCGCATACAAGGAAATAGAAACCTCGGCCTGGTTTATTTTGTGAATTCGTTTTGCGATTGGACGAGGCTCTCTATACTCTGACCTCACCAGTAACGAAACAACTTGCTTTGTTGTTTTTAGTCTCGTGAATCCCCGCTCCCGCGTTTTAATGTACTTTGTGTGCCCCTTTCTCAAGTTTGATGCATAATACACATTTTATTATTTTTAGTCTGTAAGAATCGAAAACTAATATAATCATGTAAATACGCAAATATGTCCGTTTAGATAAGGTGTTTATTTAGTAAAAAGTCTATCTTCTAAACCAATAATATAAACGAATGCACAAATGAAACATATTAAGAAGGTAAACGTTACAGTAAAAATTAAATGAATGGCATGCTGGGGAAACTCGTTTGACACATTTGTGAGTGATACACTCAAAAGCTAACTGTGAACGGAGTGGAGGCCCTTAAAAGGGCCGTTGTTAGGTTTCACCTAGGTAGGGGGTGTAGTCAAGTCTATTTACTGGTGGTGTATTTGGTGACTGCTTTGGTACCCTCACTGACGGCGTGCTTGGCCAGCTCACCAGGCAGGAGGAGACGGACGGCGGTCTGGATCTCCCCTGACGTAATGGTGCTACGTTTGTTGTAGTGAGCCAAACGGCTAGCTTCAGCTGAGATACGTTCGAAGATGTCATTCACAAAAGAGTTCATGATAGACATGGCCTTTGAGGAGATACCAGTGTCTGGATGAACTTGTTTCAACAGCAACACTTTGTAAAAATGTAGATGCTGTAGCTTTCCTTTCTCCTCCCCTTCTTCTTCTTGTCACCGGTGCGTACGTCCTTAGCCTTACCGGCTTTCTTAGCTCCTTTGGATGAAACTTTGGGCGGCATTATTTTACAGCGTGTAAACACGAAAACTGAGCGAGGCAGACAGTCAGATTATATTTTTGGAGATTAGCTTTACAACTATTTTGTTTTACAATAGTGCCATAGTAACAAGGATTAGGTTTTGTAAATGTAATCTATGTGTTTATTTACTTTTAGATTAGTTTGAGATGTTTTACTGAATTTAATGATTACAGATTTTATCTATTCATAACTCTTTATTAAGTGTCTGTTAACATTTTTTTTAAATTTAATATCATCAAGGACTATGTTGTGCATTGTACCGTACAATTTTGTAATGATTTACTTTCTCGTTTAGTTTAAGATATGTTTTTTTTTTAAATACTTTTGCCAAAATGCTGTTCGTTAATACCTTTCACCAAAAGATTTACACTGTTTTTTTTTCTGCATCTTTTGTTTACTATCATCAATGTTCAATACTGTGTATATAATTATTTTTAGACATTTTTTTTCTTTACTTCTACCAAATTTTGTATAGGCTATCTTCTTTTCATTTGAGCCAATTTTGTTTCATATTTGTGACTGTTTTTTTTTGTTATGTCATAAAAAAACGTCAAGGAAAAGGGGGGGGGATGTTGAGAGCTAACTTTGTTAGAATAAGGAAGTTAATAATAATATAGTGTTTATAGTAGTTTTTATTGTATAGGCCTAATGATGTGTATATGCCTATTGTCTCAAGGGAATGTCTGACATGCGCAGTTAGGGGCTTGAGAGAAACGCTCTCTGTAGTCTCAGCTGCCAGTCAGTTACACACCTTTGTTAGGGGAGGTGGCTGCTAGAATGTCACACTGGTGTTGAACCTTTAGACATCTCTTCATGCAGTTACCGTTTGAGACTTGAGACACGGGGTAAGATTAATTCATCATCATGTTATTATTTACTAATACATTGTTATTGTTATCCATACATTATATTATTGTCAAATTAGAATAGTATCTGTATTTTAAGTCTATCATAACAATGTTGTTCCATACCCATAGTCAGAAATTATCTTTATCTATTGCAACAGTTATTATTGTTAGATGTTATCCATATTATATAGGCGTGTTGTTATCCATATTATATAGGCGTGTGTGTGTGTTGAACTGACGATTGTACTGTACAAGATGTGTTTGATACTGTGAGGTGCACCCTAGTCATACAGCCTGTCAGTCAAGACTTATTAAAGAACAAGTTGTTGAGATATCCTGTTTTATGAATTAATATAATTAAGTACCACTAAATCTGTAACATTAGTATGTGTAGATTTGTAAAGGCTAATAATAATATAGTATACAATTAAACTTTAACTAGACTGATTAGTTGTTTTCTCTCTTTATATTTATATGTTTTCTGTATGATTTTTTTAAGCAACTAATAAGTAGATTGAAATAGAATGATCAATATAAAGAGTATTAATTACACATAATTAATACTCAAAAAATATTACTCTCAGAAATTTAACCCACACGAAAGAAATTATAGCACAATTGAGAAGGAGCTGTTGGGGCTAATTCTGGCACTTAAACACTTTGATTTTTATCTAAACGGATCACCGTATCCTGTTGATATTTTAACTGACCATAACCTCCTTGTGTTCCTTTCCAGGGTAAAACTAAATCAAAGACTCATCCGTTGGAGTTGGTTCCTCCAATCTTACAACTTAAATCTGGCCCACATTAAAGGCAAAGATAACGTTGTGGCAGACACTTTATCTCGTATGTAAAATAGTACCGGATGATGCTGATTGATAGGGACATTACCTACTGATTCTTCTTTATTCCTTAAATTTTGATATTATTATCATTTTTAACTTTTCGTGGACATTTATCATGAAAATTGAATGTTATTTTATTAATGCAATGAACATGCATAATATATATTATATGTTTATCAATTTTTGCCTCTATAACACTTGAATTTTATTCTCAAATATTACATAATTGCTTGAACTATTGAACTCACTATTATTGATGCCTTTTTCTAAATGACTTTTTGTACTTTACATAACATTGAACAAGCATAATAATATGTACATCTATTTTTTTTTTATTATACAGGAAATTCCCCACTTAAACTGTATGTAATTTCCTTATTTCGTAGGAGGGGCGTGTGTTACGAAACGACGTATTAATACAGATGTGAGGTGTTATATTAGTGTATTATATGTAACGCCGTAGGATTCAACCGTTAGACATAGATGTCAACGTTCTAGCTGAGTGTAATTTGACACTTGACCTCGTGTCGCTTCTCTAAAAAAGGAGTGTCAGCCGAGATAATTAACCCCCTTCCCTCCATTTCCGCTATCATTTACAACTCTTCCACTAGGGTGGTTAAGTTACTTGGCCTGCCATCTACGAGTCGTGACACTGAATTGTAATCAGTAACTACAATTGTCTTCCCCCCCCCCATTTCTCCCTGAAGAAAACACATATACGCTCACCCACTTGCATAGATACTTTAATTGGAAGCGTCTCCAAAAGCGCCTTAATGTCTATTTTGCTAAGGTCTAAGGGCACCCTGAGGTCTGGCATGATTGTTATATTGTGGGAAGTTTAATTAATGTATGTAATTAAGTAAGATTAATGTTTTCACGCTAAACCCTGACCTCGCCCTATCCGCCAGTTTCGAACAAAGAGAAACTGACTCTGTTGTTCCATTAAACGACTTTCTAACCAGACTTGTGTCTGTGTTTTTGGGAGTGGAAGTTTTTCCCCTAGTTACGATTGGCTCTACCTTATGCTATAAAAGAGCCCGCACGAGGTTGGACTTCAGTCGAGGGTCTAATATTTTGTAAGGAGTAGAACATGTTATTAAAGTACTTATTTTTCTCTATTATATAGTCATTCAGTTTAACTTGGAACTTAGTCGCTATTATCTACATTATTTTTATACTTATATTTGGAACTGTGTTCATCATGGCTATTCTTACCTTATTATAATAAAGATTTATGTTATGAATTCACCACGGATTTGACTGTTATTATTATTTGCATTGTGGAACTATTACATCATAACTATAGTCAAGAACTTTCTTATTCCACTAAGAATCTACACTATTTATTTTACAACTGAGCCAACTGCAAGGAAGTAGACTGTTGCATTCGTATGGAGTAGAATCCGATTGATAGTTCTTCACCATCAATACTATCCTGGACTAATACATAAATAATATATATATATATTATATATAATATTCAAATCCACAAAGTTATAATAATCTGGAGGCCGTTCCGGCTTCGTAACAAATTTGCGGGCTCGTAGACAAAGCGCTTGCTTTATATACGAAACGGTGTGGAAATCTGCCGAGTACGAGAGAGAGTACGAGCGGGCTGGACCAATCGCAGCGCTGCGTTACGCCAGCCGAAAGTCCGCTCGATTTTGTATAAAACGGGACAGAAGAACCCGCCACAACACAAATTGTGACCTCCGGACTCCGGACTTTGGACAAGTAAGTTTCTCTTTTTGCACCTTTTGCGCGAGTGAGGCTGTTGTTTCTGTAAGGTGCGGTAAATATATAATATTTTGTGTGTGTGTGAACCACGTTGTTTTTTTAATTAGCCTAATGATAAATGTATAGGGTAATTCTTTACCTGCGTTAGCCCACGAGTTATTTGGTTCTGTATAAATTTTTTTTTAATGATTCATGCAATTCATGCCCAATTCGCACGAATCAAGTCATTATATGCCTCGCAAAAAACTCGTGGGCTAACGCAGGTAAAGAATGTCCTATCTCAGCCACTATCTGTAATTTTGTTCTAGCTTTGGATGAGTGTAGGACGCAATAATCTTCTTTATAGGAGGAGCGTTTGTAATGTATAAGATAAGATCTAGGCTTTTGGGACCGGGTGTATTAAACTATACAACATGGCTTTAAGGCTTTAGGAAAAATAGATCATGTGAGACTTAATTAATAGGCTTAATAGATTACTTGTCTAAGGGATTAGATAATAACAACCAAATTGATGCTATATTACTATATTTTTCAAAAGCATTTGATAAAAATCATCATTCTAGTCTTCTTAAAAAAATTAAATACTTTGGCATCTCTGGTCCCTTACAAAACGTACATCAATGGATTCAGGACTTTCTTATAGGCAGAGAACAAACAGTGATAATAAATGGCTCTAAGTCATCTAAGTCATCACCAAAAACAGTACATTGAGTAAACTTAGAAGTTCCACAAGGAAAAAAAAGTAAGATTATTAATTTGCAGATGATTGCATAATTTATAGAACAATAAAGACAGGAAAAGATAGTGAACTTTTACAAAAAGACCTAGATGAACTACAAAAATGGGAATCAAACTGGAGTAGGCCTATGTCTTTTCACCCAGAAAAATGCCAACTAATAAGGGTATCCAAGAAAAAGAAACAAATAATAGCAAACTACTTCATTCATGGTAAAGAACTAACTCAAACTAACAATGCTAAGTATCTGGGAGTAACAATAAATGATAAGTTATCTTGGAACCCTCATATTGATGAAGCAATTAAATAATAAAATAAAACATTAAGATTCATAAAAAGAACTTTTACAAATGTAATAAGAATATAAAACTAAAATGCTACCTCACATTAGTAAGGCCTATACTAGAATATGCAGCATCTGTATGGGACCCATCAACTAAGGAAACAATTACAAAATTAAAACAAATTCAAAAAAGAGCTGAAAGGTTCATAACTAGTGAATATACCCAATAAGCAAGAGTAACACCTATAGTCAAATCACTAAACATAGAAACACTAGAGGGCAGAAGGGCAAAGAGTAAAGTAGTAATAACACATAAGGCATTAAACTCTAATTTAGAAATCCAACACAATAACAACCTGTTGCAAAGCTCAGATAAACATATATCATATAGACAAAAACACTTTCCTTGTTCCTTATGCGAGAACAAATGCATATTATCAGTACTCTTTCTTCCCGAGTGGCATTCGGGCATGGAATGGGTTGCCTAAACAAACCAGGAACACCAATAACCTAACATCATTTAAAACATTAATAATAATGCAAGACTAGACTCGGACCACGGATGAGCGTAGGACGCAATAATCTTCTTTATGGAAGGAGCGTCTGTAACTAATGTATAAGATAAGATGAGAATAATTTTTATGGACCACGCTGTATTTTATTTAGGCTGCGGCTATTCGGACCCGGGTCCAATTAGTCTTTAGCATGAAATGACTATTTACTATTTGGACCCAGCTTCACTCGGAATTAATTTGAACTCATTCAAAACAATAAAAAACTATGCGGAAAACATAAAAAATATGGATTTGTCGTACCATAGTATTATTAGAAATCGCACAGAAAACACCAAATCAATCCCTATCCTTTATCACCTAACCGATAGCTATAGCCTACTAACTATTACCAAAAGTACTACAAAACCATCCCTGCCCTTACCTATATTAATATAAACTAACCCGATACTAATAAAATTATTTATTACTAAGTCTACCGGGTCCGAATAGCCACTTTGGTTAATTTAATGCAAGGTGTGATTTGTACCTAAAACTGTGTAGGCTAAGCCTAATATTGATGGTCTGTTTAGACCTGTTGTTTACTACTCGTGGATAGATTAAATTGTCGTCAATGGGTGGGTACTGTTGTTTTAATAGCATGTAGGCCTATCTAATGTATGATTTAAAACACTGTAGATGTAGGGCATATGACCTATTACTATGTTATTGAGATGATTTAGGCCTATTTAGGATTACATGATGAGATGTAGCTCCCTAGTTGTTTGTTGAGGAGGGCATTTATATTATCATGTAAATAAACTTTGTCTTCTGTTGGTATTTGATGTTTTATGGTTCTTATACCTTGTCCTTGTAGGCCAATGTGTTGTCGTTCTGTGTTAGTGATAGTTGTACTGTTGTTGATGTTGATAGTGTGCTAAGGTCTTGGATGGTTGACTGTCACTTTGGGGAGAGGATTCCAATGGTATATTATTTATTAAAATCGGATCAGAAATAAAAAAGTTATGAATTTTTAAGTGATGAAATTTCAGTAACAAAGCCAAAGAAGGAAAAGTGATGATCACTTAGGCTACTAGTAATTTTGTACTCAAACAGTCATAACTTTATCCATTTTGTACCAAATTGCACAGAATGAGAATCAAATTAAAGGCCATACAAAGGGCCATATATGTATACTTAAAACCATTAGTAAGTGCTTATTATTATTTTTTATAACGTGAAATTTGGATGAAATTGGATATTTCATGATGCGTACATTGTTCACTCAAACAGTCATAACTTTGTCAATTTTTTACCAAAATACACAATATGGGTATCAAATTAAAATTAAAGGCCAAGCAAAGGGCCATATTTATATACATTAATCAGCAAACAAGGGATTTTTATTTATTTTTATATCATAAAATTTGAATGAAATTGGATATTTCATGATGCGTACATTGTTCACTCAAACAGTCATAACTTTGTCAGTTTTTTACCAAAATACACAATATGGGTATCAAATTAAAGGCCATTAATTAAGGGCCATACATGTGTAGACAAATCAGTTTAAAAAAAGGATATTACAAGGTAAGTAGGCCTAGTTGTACAAATTTTTTTAAACAGTCAAAATTTAATTACAATTTTTAACTACCCCCCTCCCCCTTTTTTTTTGTCAAACATAATCCCATTTCTTTTGTTAAATTTATAAATTGTGTTTTATGCATTCTTCTCAATTCAGAATAATAATTTTAAAATGAAATAGGCAATGGGATTTTACAATTGTAAGGTAGGTAAATATTGAATGAAACAGTCAAAACTTTATGCATTTTTCTTTACCAAAGTTAAAACAAAGAATTGGGAACTTAGAATCTGTGAGCAAATAAAATGAAATGATTCCCCTCTCTACTAACTTTTTTTCATCCCTCTCCTACTTTTTATGTATTGATATTCCATTGCCCTGAACTCCCCCCCCCCATTCATTTGGTCAACCACCAGTCCTTGTAATATTAAAAGTTCGTTTTAAAAAAAGTGATCCTCTCTCCATCCTCCCTTCCCCTATTCAGTGTTGTAGCCTCCCCCCACCCTGTCTCAACCTCCATTCACCATGAAGAAATAAAAAAATGCCCCCATCTTTCCCCCTTTATTCTGCTTGTAGGAACTGTAGGCCTAGTCCCCTACAGTAGACCCCCCCCTCCTTTTTTAAACAACCGTTGACATAAATGCCCACCTCAGGCCACCTCTTGTCACCTTTTCTTCTATTAGGTATTACGTTGCCATTCCCCCCCCTCCCCGCTTGGACGGTTGGTCTTCACCGTCACAGCCAGACAGTTTGTCTGGCCTACCCTGTTTCACAAAGCTATGCTAAGTGGAGCTGAGTATCACAGGCAGTCTATGTTATAGTTAGATGTAAATGTATAAATGCAAGCATATTCTAGTGTGAGTTGTTCTAAGACTAAGAGTCGGCCTTATACTTATATGGCAAGACGTATTTTCTGTGATATTTTAATTAAATAGTTTAATTAGGGTCTGTCAGAAGGTCAGATTTACAACAAACTATGAAAAATTAATAATTATATATAATAAAAGAAAAGAGTTTGAGACATAGCCTAACTACAGTGTTAATAAAAGATAATTAATTGTTCTACAACATTGCGAATATCCGCATGTTAGTTGGCAGATTTAACCAATCTCCATTTAAGAAAATGGTCACGTGACCCACTTCCCAAAATGGTGAAATTGTTGCATGGATGTTGAAATCTATATACATTTTTGAGCGAGTAAATTGAAAATCTGAGCGAGTGTTTTTGTTGATGAAATTTCGTATATTAAGAGAAAAGATGTGTAGAAATGATTCATTTCTGGTTTCAAGTAGGTTAAATAATGTTGGAATTTTAATTTTGTGTTTGAATACGATCATATTTATTAGGCCCACAAAAACAAAAAAAAACAACAAAAGACAACACTAAACGCAAAAAATGTTGGAAAATTTAGTCAAGTTTATTGAAAAAATATTCCGTTATATATATATATATATATATAAATAATTAATAAAAGAAATACGATTGAATCATACCTACCGTCCGCAATGTTTGCCAATCCACGGAACAACTTTTATGACCAAAATAAAAGATATAAAAAGTCGGATTTTCACATACCTAGTTAAATCAGTATTTGTACAGTATATCCTATTTATAGAATGTTTTTTTAGATGTTATCGTGAATCACAAGTGTTTTAATAACCTACACTTAAACACCTAGTTTATTTTTCTTATTAAATTCGCTATGGGATAGTTTACCCAGCTTACGAAGTGTTGACACAAAATCTCAACATTTTCAATGCAATGGAAGGATCAGTGTTTAACTGTTTGAAGACCAAAGAACTCCGTATAGTTGAAACGTAGGAAATATAGCATTACAAAAATTATAACTTTATCCAGATATAGACTACGAGTACACGTAGGCCTATCTTATATTCATTTCATTGACATCTCTACATGACTATAGGCCCTATTTGGCTGGTTCGCTGTAACTAGAACGTTGAAGAAAAAAAAAAGATTAGGCCTACCTTTAAAATTGATTTACATAACGGAGTGATTATACGGGCCGCCGTAGAACGCAAAACGTTATACGGCAAAGTTTTGTGACCTACATTATACACACTGCTATTGGCGCATGTGCATTAGTGCTGGGTTAAGATCTACATCATTGGTGTATTGTAAGATGCAATACTCATTTTTCCCAAGTGTTGCACACCGATCTACATTCTGCATCCTACATCGCCTACATAAGGACGTATGCACTATATATCTAGGAATCTGCTTTGTTGGGGCCATCGTACATCAAATGGCTATTATGAGAAATTCGAAGGGAAATGATTATTTAATTATTTGTAGATTTATGAAGAAAAAAATGAATACAAAGTCAACGTTAAAGGACCCAAGTGTCTGAAAAAAGAAAGTATTTATTTAGAAAAAGCTATTTATTTTCTTCATAAACTTAATTATAGTTTATCAATGTGGACAGCGGTATACAAATAAAAATTATTATTATTAAAGCATGTTGCAAGAAATACAATCTGGTATTTAAATACAATTCAATTACTTTATGAGAAGTCAAACTACAGGTTTATGAAAATAGATCGCGCGATGCTATGAGACTGTGGAATAAGTAATAAGTGGAATAAGTAGGCTAATAAGCGGTGTGGACCATCGAAGCAAGTTAATAAACAGATGCGCAACACATTCGATCGCGTTTTATATATATAGACATGTAGATCATGTAGAACAGTTAGGCTTACAAGACTAATACAAGACCCATAGATCTACATCATTGCAACACTCTGCCGGTAGATTGGGGTGGAGAGCTAGCGCGTGTGCAGTCAGCCGTCAGCGCTGGAACTGGCGATGTAGATCATGTAGAACAGTTAGGCTTACAAGACTACAGACCCATACATAATTAAATTGCAACACTCTGCCGGTAGATGAGCGAAGCGAGCTATTGCTAATCGCTTGTGCTGTCAGCCATCAGCGCTGGAACTGCCGATGAAAAAGAGGGCAAGGGGAAGCAACTCCGTGTTTGTATGTCTAAGGTCTACGATGTAGAAATCAGTATAGATCTACATTAGTGATCTGCATCCTGCATCCTACATCAGTGTGTTGTAGATATATAGAACGTTTTGAATCAACGACCCAGCTCTAATGCGCATTCTTGTTTAGCTGGCCTTGTATGCTCAATGCTCACATATAATTTTTTGTTAATTTGTCAGCAGGTATTCTTGGTCCAGTGGTTAGTAACGCGTGCTGTCTACAGAGGTAACGCAGGTTTTACCCTACCTCTCTCCACCTTTTTTTTAATTATTACTTCAATTATAGTAAAACGATATATTTTTAGTTAAATAGGTGACTCTTTTGTAACTATTTGTCATTGTTTATAATTAATTCAAACAAAAAGGTTATTAAGCCGATGTCACTTAATCACAATTAGAGATTGATGTTACGGTTAGGCCCGGTTAGGGTTAGGACTTAACTAGGAATATGATCCTAAATAAACGCCTATAGACTAGGCCTATAGAATAGTATAGGTTAGTAGGCCTATAAAGTCATAAAGTTATAAGTCATAAATATAGGCTAACTCTCACATTTTTTTTGTAAATTTGGGTCTTACGGTGACGCTCGGCATTATAATTATATGGCCTACACACATTCGGCTTAACGTTATACACCAGATCCGCCGCATAACGCTGAACGTTATACACCGGATTTGCCGCATAACGATATGCGTTATACGGCGGATCCGCCGTATAACGCCTCCCTTTACATAATATAACAATGTGAGTCCTTTAAAGCGGAGATCCGAAAATTCCGATAAGCCTTGTTCTAGAATAGTGTGCGGCTGTGCCCCTTAAAAGCAGAAATGAAAAGGTGTGTTATTTTGTTCGATCACATGTCACTTGACTACTTTATGACTGCAGCTGTTGAAGGGAACATCCTAATAGCCAATGTAGGAAACAGCCGTTGGACGGAACAGACGGTATAATTGCTGACATGTACAAATATGGTAAAGAGCGAATTAAATAAAATTTGATCAGGGGGCAGTGCGGGGCCACGCATAATATAATAATATGAACTATATGTCTAAGCTACAACACCGTTGCGACGCAGGTCTGCACGCAGCTGCCACTGAAAAAGCAAAAAAAAAATTGTATTTTGAACAAAAAAAAATTAATTCACAAAATAGAACTTCAATAATTTATTGATTTATAAATAAATTTAAATATTTATAAACGACAGTTAAAACCAAACCTTCTATATAAAGAACAAACAAAAATACTACTCCTAAACTTAAATCTAGAACTAATGACTAATCCATTTTTGTTGTTGAATATTTCAGATTATTCTTTACGCCACCAAAGTGTAGGCCCTACATTTGTTTGAAATAATCAAATCAAGTTCTACCCACCAAACACAATGTCTACTGAACAAATTTCATTAATCAAGCTTATGCTGACAAAAATGGTACATTGACCAAGTTGGAGACAGAACAAATTTTGACTGAATTTGGTTTAACAAATCAGCAAATCAATGTAAGTAGATAAAGTAAAGGCTGTCTGTCTATATATATTTGGAGTGGGTTGACCGATCTAGTAAAAAAAAATCATCTTAAGATCATCAAAATACTCTATGAAAATGCAAGACTAGAAGTTTGTGATGCATGGATAAGTTAAGCTTTGGTGCAAGAAGAACATAAATAATGTGGTGCCTCCAAGATCCAAAAGACTTAAAGTAAGTAGTCCAAACCGGGGAAAAAGATGCCTTTTTGCATATTTTTATTGTTTTGGTATCGAAGTTTTCACTCACTTGTTATTTGTTACATAGATAAAATGTATAATAATATACAATTAAAGTTCAATCCTTATCTAACGAAATATGAAACTTTAAGATTAATTAGTGGTGTTAGAAAAGCTGTTTTTTGCGTTTGATTAGTGGGGTTCGGACGTTTCGCCAGCGGCTTTCAAAACGGGTCGGTTAAATTTCGTCTTCACCCGTGTTACGCACAGAATAGGTATAGAACAGAATGCGCAATAGCCTTTCTTCTGTTTCCGGAAGTAATACCGACGCTAAACTGTTTAAACGCAGTTCTATATTTATGCTTATTTACAATGTCTTTTTCTCCAAATCTACACACCGAACACCGCTGCATTGCGTCAAAAAATGACGGAATCCTAGCTTCACTTTTAGTGACTGCGCATATAAGGATTGTACATTCTGTTCTCTACCTATTATGTGGTGTTACGCGATCGCGCGTCGCTCCGTCGGTAGTCAACTCAGAAGCATAATTTTTTCACCAAAAGTAGGGCTCCTGGGTCTTCATCTCTCTATATAAAATAATAGTGTTTGTCTTCATACGGATCCCCATTGGTCAATTTGAAATTACTTGAGTTCGTGTCATTGACCTATTTAGGCCTAGCCCAAGGACTACTAGTCGGGCAATTTATATTTTTGTTAAATAAAAAGACTTGACTATTTTTTTACTTGATTAAAATATTTATTTAAATTACTTTCCTAAAAGTCTTCAGTAAAAAAAGAATAGCCTAATTTAAATATAAGATTTATTGCTTTCTTTTAAGTGTAGTTTATAAATTGTTTATCTGCGCCTTATACAGTCCTGTTTTTTTCACCCGGGCAACGCCGGGCAACGTAGCTTGTATGATAGATAGAAACTATATAGGCCATTATAGGCCTATACCTAATGTATAACATTTTAAAACGATCGATTAAAAACTTTAATCAAAGAAAAATGGGAGAAAATACTGGAATTTTAACAATTTTTTTACATCTAAATCTAAATGTAAAATAAAATTTTGGTTAGGATTGGCATGGCCTTACAAAGTCTCAAATTTAAAGCTAGGATAAGCGCCAGTGTTTCTCCACCCCCTCCCCTCCACAGTACGCTCAAGTTTGCCCTATGAAAGGTATATGATAAGTTAGTTGGGAAAAAGCTGTGCATTGTTGGTTATAGTATTTTGACTAAACAGATTGTTGTTAAAAATGTATCAAAACCCAGGGCGAGTAAGCATTTGCTCCTAATTACTCACTCTAAACATTCACGCCCATTAAGTGCATTGACCTTGGAAACTGTTAACCGCCGCTTCATTAACTAATATGGTCTTAAAAATATGACTTAGGCCTACTTTATATATTATATATTAGATAAATTAGAAAGGTCATTTAAATAGTCTAATTTGACTATTTTTATGTCAGTCTGTCCCAATTTGACTATCCATGAATTAATCTATATTTGGTGGAGGATATTTCTCTTGCTCTTTTTTCTCAGTTACATATAAATAACAAGGACACTGAAGCTTACTATAGATATCATTGCAAAGGTTAAAAAACAATAGATTTTCTGTTGTTGTGTTTAAATGTGCTAATAATTGATTGTGTGTATCAAGTATCATTACATATTATATTAATCATTAGTTAAAAACTCCAACTAATTCATCAATCCATATTGTTATTTTAAGACATTATAAAAGTTAAACAAAAAAATAGTCCATATTATTATATAACGTATATTTTTTTTTTACAAATGCAACTGGGATAATGCGTACAATGCAAAAAGGGGAAAATAATCCAGTTTTTACAATAGCTTATTTCTTCTTTTTGCCTTCCTTGATCCTCATGATGTGTTTAATGAAATTGATGTGAGCGGAGATGGGTTGGTGACATTAGAAGGGCTAAAAAAAGCTTTGGATACAAGAGAGCCTAAAGATGTTCAGTGAGTAATTTTATTAGTTGCATTAACTCGTTGTATACTGTAAGATTCGTACCTTATCCACAGTCTGTATCCAGCGTAGTGGAAATTATATTTGCTTTAATATTCCCAAATGTGTTTTTGTCACAGAATCATTTTATTTATTTACAGACTCTTATAATCTTTGTAGCGATGAGGTGCTTCAATAAGAAATACCAGTAAAATATTAAATAATATATCTTATGGCCTTATAATGTCGAAAAAGTGCCTTCCTTATTAGTTGTTTTAACTTGGTAAAAAAATAAAATGTAGACAGTTTTGACTGTTTGACATAATATTTAGGCTACCTACCTTATAATATTACTTACCATCTAGTTAAAACGAATTCATTAAAACACATTTGTAAATTTTACTACACCTTATAATATTACTTACCATCTAGTTAAAACGAATTCATTAAAACACATTTGTAAATTTTACTAGTAAAATTAAAAGGCGGTTAATATTGAAAAAGGATGGTTAGTTAAAAAATATTCAAATTTTTACTGTTTGAGTTTGACTTTTTGAGTAATTCATATAGGCCTATGTAGGTTACATTTCATAAAATATCTAATTTCATAAAATTTCATGTTTTAAACAAAATGAGACAGGTAAAGGTGATTCGTGTAAACATGTATAGTCTTTAATTTGAGACATTTTTTATTTGAAAATGCTAATTAAGATTAAAATGTGTATTTATAGTCTGTTTGTTGGACTGTTTATGAACACTAGCTATATAGTAATAAATTTTTACGTGTTTTTGTAGCCTGGAATTTGGCTCTGATAGCCTTGAAATCAGCCTTGAATGTTTGGCCAGAAAAAAATGTGAGAACCCTGTTTAATTAATTGACACAATCGTCTACAATCAATAATAATATGTACTATCGTGTATCTATTTTCGGGCGAATCATAAATTAGTTATGGGCCTAGGCACGCCTAAGCTAAAGCATCGGATTTCAGCTTTCCGACTCAATAAAAGATAGACCGAAACTAATTTTAATATTATTTTCATGTGTAGTTGAAAAATTATCTCCTGAATCAATTATATCATTACTTAAATATTCAACATTGATTAATTACGTAAGCCATTTCGTACGTCCATTTTACTAAAATAACTAGCGCAAATTAGTTCGACAACCTTCATCGTAAAAATAACTTCAATCTTATAAAAATCGAGCAGAAAGGCGAAAAAACAACGATATAACGTAAGATATTTCTTAACTATTTTTCAGGGAGGCTGCGTTGAGGTCGGCCTTTAAAAAAATTGACGCTGGCAAGTCTGGAGCCATTACATAGGCTGAGCTGAAGACAGTACTTGACAAAAATGGCATGAGAGATTTGGCAGAAGGCATCATTAAACAGGTGGATTTCAACCAGGACAGAAAGGTGGAGATTGAGAGGTGCCTCCAGATATGGAGAGATCTGTAAATTCAAGGAAAGATAACCTCACAGCTGCCAGCCAACTTTCGCTCTTGAAGAATACATGTATAATGTTGACTGTGTAGCCTTTTTTACGATATATAATTTGTTTCCTTTTTGTTTTCCATATTATTTTTTAAGTTTTTTAATTATTATATGGCACAAATAACTTTTTTTAAATTTTTTCTTAAAACCATACAATGATTATTAATCAAGGTTTCTATTTTAATCGTTTTCTAAATAAAATAACTTTAAAAACGTGTATTTCATCTAGGCCTGTTATTAATTTTAATTATAAAGACTTTTCATTTTAGTAAATACTTTGTATTTTTAGGAATTGCTTTTTTAAATTCATTTCAGTCTTTATATTTTTTTCAAAAACAGCTGTGACATGTATAGGCCTTCACATGTAATGTTAAAGATATTGGTTAGTTTTAATACTCTTTTTTAAAATTTGTTTTTATTTATTCTTGGTGCAGAGTCTAATTCCCCTGACACATTTACTGTAAACTATTTTAAATTAGAAAACAAATCTGGTTATATGTCTTTTTGAATTATCGGTAGTGTTCTTTCTTTTTACCCATAAATAAATGTACTAGATTACATAATACTTGTAATTTAGAATGTTAGGTTAAAGCAAAGGATAATTTAAAATGTTAAAATTAAATAGAAACTACCATTAAAACCATTTTATAAAACTTCATCTCCGTATCAATTTAGGGTTCAATTGGTCTTGCGTTTCCACTTTATAAAAAACTCAAAACTTATTACTTGTGTCTACATTACTTTGCGACAATGCTTGAAGTAGTTAGACTAAAACATGACAAAAATCAGAATTCAGCAATGAGAAGTTTTAATTTTAGTATTTTCTTTTTCAATAGTATACCAGATGTCCTAGTTCCAGACTTGTACTACTTGTAGTTTTCGTTTTTTTTTTACTTTGTAGCTGCAGGCCTAGTTCCCAATATGTTCTATTATTTTGATATTTTTACAGTACATCTTTTTTTTTCTTCATTTTATCATTTAAGTCTTATAGTCTATGTTTAACCTCAATTGAATATCATACTCAGTTGAAACCATTATCTTAGTTTGCATTTATTAAATGTCTCTATTTAAGCTCAGACTTTTCGTATTCAATTGTGTCTGCATGTTCATATGTTATTCAAATGTGGGGGTGCAGTGGCCTAGCGGCAGGGCATTAGATTATTTTTCTGGCTGAATCGGGTTTGAATCCAAGTAAAATAAAAAAAAATTGTTCATACTGAATCATACTCTGGAAAAGTTTTGACATGAGCTCTTGGTTCTGATGACAATATGACATTAGTAAGGAAAGTTTTTAATAAGTTGGAAAGGCCACATAATCTCCTAGTATTAGGTTTTCTAAATGAAAAAAGTTTAAATCATACAAAATCAACAAATTAAGGTCAACCAATAAGTTATATCTCATATTATTATTAAACTTTCGTAATGTGTAAAGGCCTAGGCCTAAAATAAAGCTACTTATAAATTATAATAGAAAAATGTATTTTAATATAATTGTAAAAATATTGTTAGCAAAGTAGGAATTTTATTTCCCATATTCTAAATTATAATGCTATAATTAGTAAAAAAATAATAATTTAAACATTTTATTTTCACTGTTTAATAACCCATACATAATTGATACCGTAATTACTTATTGTAACAGGTTGCTGCAAACTAAGTAGACATAGGCCTAATGTATATGCGGCCCCAAATATTTTTACGTTAGTCAATGATGTGGCCCTAGGTACAAAAAGTTTGCACACCCCTGATCAGCAGCTAATAACAGTATTAAGGAGTTGCCTACCTTGTCACGGTGTGCTACACAGATAACTCTATAGGGAAGACTACCGGTATGTCATTATAAGGTCCTTAAGGACAATAAGTATAAGATTGACCACCTACCCAACTGACCAAGAGGAAATGTATCCTCGACGTAGCCCATTCTCTTTTCACCCCATTTTTTGTTCTTGGTACCGGTACTGTTATCCTTAACGGGACGCTTTGGGTATTAATTTCCCGCTAAACACAAGTGGGCATTCGACTGACTGTCCTTTAATTAAGGGCTGGACTTTCACGGAGCGATAAATTATAATACAGAGGGGCAGAGCTTTTTACTTTTACAAATAGAATTCACTGTCATTATTTTGTGTCTCCTCCCAAAAAGAAATAATAATAATATACGTTTGTTTTCGTTTTGTTTACCCAATAAACACGACTAGGTGTAGGCCTAAGTACTTTTTATGCTGTTGATTCAATCATAAAGTTCATAAAGTTATAAAGGGAAAAATAGATTCGTTTATGAATATAAATTATAATAATGTTTAATTACATTTACCTATGACTAGGCTACTTCCCAAATCTTGCAAACATCACACTATTTATCTATTTCAAAAGATTGAAAAGATAACCTATTTGAAAAACAAGAATAACTCATAAAAACGAAGTTTTTATTATACTCCCTTTCTTTCTAAACTAAGTTTACCATCATGTAATTAAATAATTGATTGACTACTGGAAATTAAACATGTGCAGAAAAATATCTGTGTCGCAAATCTCAAAAATATCTCCTTACTCCGTAAGAATAGTTCTAAAAATAATCTTAGTGCATCTTTTTTTTTCTAGCTTTGCGCCAAAAAACTATATGATATAAAGTTGCACAGGCATTTTTTTACGTGAAACCAAAATTTTTCTTACATTTTCCTTTTAAGAAATGATTATTGTCACAAGTATAGTAGAATTAAGTTGTTTTAATTGAAAATTTAATTAAGTTAATACAATGTATTATTGGTCTGGACATGTCTGCTGCACAAATTTCAGCTCGATTGGACCAGTGGTCGAAAAATCGATGCAAAGTTTTGCTGTCAAGCAATCAAGCAAGCAAGCAGACAGACATACAGACAGAAAATACAAGTTACCGGTACTATTTAACAATTAACACTGTAACAAAAGCTCATTAGTGAAACGTAAAATAAGAAATGATTAAATTAATTTAAATATAGAGATAGCCTAGGTATGAAAAGAACAATACCGGTAGTAAACAAAAATGATACTATACTATATACTAATAGTATAGGCCTACTATAAATAATGTTAAAATCATCGGATTGGAATAAAAATGTAGGAGGGGCGAGTGGGGAGGGGGCATGAACCATGTCACTCATTGTCACACCACCTTCGTGATTCGTGACTATGCCGCTATGCCTCTGAGAGTTACCGGTATAGTGTAGGTTTGCGAGTCACATGGGTGTCAAGAGGAGGATTCCAGAGAAAAAAGGAGAACAAAGAATGGCATTCTGTTCCAATTGAATATTTCCGCATTAAACCCACAATCATTGTATTACTATTACAAGTGCCATATTTGTTAAATATAGACCTATAATTTATAATTGAATTTTACAGATGTCCAGTTAAAAGAAAAAAAGACAATAGATGAAGGTCGCAAACCACTCCAGAGTCCAATTTATTAGAATATGCCAGGATGGAGCCCACTGTATTTCCAAGAATGATTTCTGCTATGAAAAGTTTTATTGTTATGTCACAGATAGGAAAACATATGATGGTGATACTGTCATAGTCATAGCATTCAAACCCCAAAGATTAAAACTCATTTGCTACTAACCTACTTTCCAAAGACACCCGGGAAAGTACTAGCCAATATTTTTTTTTAAGAATTAAATATTCCCCAAAGTGAATAAAAATTACATCATAAAATAGATAAATATCTTAGCTTTCTGGAAATGTATACTTTTATACATAAAAAATGCCGAATTATCGGTAGAATCATTCGCTGAGTGTTGAGACCATTATATGATTTGGCTAAATATTTTCTCTAGGCCTAGCGTCAAAGTCCGATAAAGTATAATAAATCCCAAAAATCGAGTTGAAATGGAAATTTATCTAAGTCTATATCTGCAGCATCCTTATTATCAGAACTGTTGTTAAATGTTATATTCGGATGTATAGAGCTATCGATTAATAAAGTAAAAAATGAAAGACGAAGGCTATAAAAAAAGTTTTACAAGACGAAAGGCAAGTGAAAAATACCCAATTTTTTGACGCGCATAGCAAAAAAACGAAATTAGATAAAAACATCCGGTTTTTATTAACGAAACAGACTATATTCCTACTTTTTAAAAGCCGTTTTTGCAGTAAAATAAAACCCCAGAACGCATGTCGAAAAAAAATCTAGAAACGACAAGGTTAGTCACACACGTGGCGGCCTGCGTTTGGGCGCATTAGTACGGAGGGGGGTATGACGCATTCAGTCGCGGTAGTAGCAAATGAGTTAAATTGTCTCTTCACCAGGAGAGTCCTTATCTTGTTCAACACCATAACTCAAAAGGCCATTCTAATTTTACCATTCAAATCAGACACCGTAATAAGACTTCTCAAGCTAACAGAACTGAAAATTTTAACAAATCTAGACCAGAATCTCTCAATGTATCAACTGAATCAGCAGCTGCGTTTGTTGGTACTGCTTTTGAAATAGATGACAATGAATCAGACCGAGAGATGCAAACTATTCACAAAGCTCTACATTATGGCCCTGCCCATGAACTGAGATATGAATGTCTTGAAATAATGTGGATCATACTATTAATACTAAGAATAGCCAGATATCTTTGCGGTACGACCTTCACCATACAGTATGAAAAAAAACAACATCAGACATTATTATTATTATAAAATTATATTCATACTTATACCGTGAGGGTCACCGTTGGAGATTAGCTTTACAACTATTTTGTTTTACAATAGTCCCCTAGTAACATGGATTATGTTTTGTAAATGTAATCTATGTGCTGATTTACTTTTAGATTAGTTTGAGATGTTTTAGTGAATTTAAAACACGTTATTTTTTTTTTTTTGTCATTTAACAAAATGAATTTTCGGGAAGAGTCTGTACAAAACAATTTATATGTCAACTGTTATGTGGTAATGCTTCTGCTGAATGTCTACTTTTGAACTATACAAACAATATAAGCTTACACAGTATTCAGTTGCAGCCCCGAAGTGGTGGAAAATACTGTCAAAGCGTATTGGCTGTTCGCTTCATGGCATGTATAGCACCAGATGGTCAGATCGAATTGAAAGTGTAAAACCATTTGTAGCTCATCTACCAGGGGTTAAGTTAGCTTTGGAAGACCTGTTAAAGCTGAATCTTAATCCGAAAACCAGAAACGAAATCCTTTGGAGCTATATGTTATGTCGGTTCTTTCACTTGCTTCATAATGTCAGTGTGACAGTGTATATTAGTCCCTATTGACTTCTGCAACAAATTCATTCAAGCTTGTGATGCGACTATAGATATAGAAGTTGCAAACATAGAAAGCTTACTTGCACCATAGACTATAATATACATGGACCACTTGCTTAAGTTTTTTATGCTATTATCTTCTGTTTTTTGCAATTCCCGATTCTAAATGAAGTAATTGTAATACCATAGATATCCCTGGATCGCCAACTGACGCAAAAGAGTTCCACTTGTGCCGAATTTATCTAAAAATAAACTATGGGTAACCAAAACTTCCGGTAAATTTAGGCCTACGTTCGTAACTTAAAGAAGCGACATGACATGATGATATTGATAAGCTTTAAACTCAAGCTATGCTGAGGCTAAGGAGCTCTGATTTTACTGAGACATTTCTCAGATTCCTGTTTTCTAATATAGCCTATATGGCTAATATGGTAAGTTAAACTTTTTTTTTGCATCTATCTTTATCTAGCCTACAGTTTTATTATAAACTGTAGGCCTACTTAAACTTAAGCCACATAGACTCACATAGACTTAAGATAAGGCTTTCTGCCAGAGCATTGGACTGCACTGTATAGTAGTGTATAGGCTACTAGTATTCTATTATAGACTATTCTATACCCTATAATATGCCATAGCTATAGATAGAATAGTCTATAGATTACAGGCCTAGAGGCACTAGAGCTATTAAATTAATATATAGGCCTATTGAAATACCTTATCGACCTAGCCTATATTAAGTATATTTAGGCTATAGTGCCTATAGCTATAGTCCATTAATTTTAGAAGTTAAATTTAATAGGGTTCATTTTGTGTTTTAGGCTATATATAACAGGGTATATTTTGTTGTTAAAAAAAAAAATTTGTATTTTTAAAACTACTTTTCAATAATTCATTGAATTACTACAATGTATTATATTTTTAATATCTTATAGGCTACCGGTACCTTAAAGCTATGAAATAAATTCAAATGACACTTGACACAGACCGTGTATATCTATGCACAGACCATGTCATAGAGAGGAGCAAGTGCTGGCAGATAACCTATGGTAATTATTGTTCTATTATAATATTATAAATTACCACTGCTAATTACTAATACCGGTACCACCATTATTATTATGCTATGTCCATTATGATGTACCATTTTTTACTCTTAATTATAATATTAAAATATTATTTTTTTCTACATTAACCCCAAACTCATTGTAGTCATTGCATTATCTAAAAGTATGTCTTTGGCCATTTCTCTAGCAAGTTCATCAATAGTGGCAAAGATTGTGTCCTATTAAAAAAAAATTTGATGTATCAAAATACGGCAGTAAATGCATGCCACCTTTTGACCTGGGGTCATATGTTACTAAATTACTATTCGGTTCAATAGTTACAATTTAAATTTGTATAGATACACGCCTACATAAAAAGGCAAAGGTTAGCATACTACTGATAAAGACATTATAAAATTCAAGAAATACATTTTTCATTTAAATCATTATAACTTATAAAAAAAAAAAAATATTACAGATTTCAAGTATTCTATAACTATAAGGTCTATAAGCCTATTCAATACAACTTTATGCGAAATTGCTATAGGCACAAATACTACATTTGGTATTAACAAGTCTGCCAATTTTTATTAATATTCATAATATTATTGACTTTTATAAAAACAAGTCTAAGAATAAGAAGGTAAGAAGGGTCGAGTGCGAAGGTCTCCAAAAGTAAAGATTTATTAGTTAATTATGAAAATTAAATTAGGAAATGTAGCTTTCCTTTAACCTCATTTAATATTTGAAAAAAAAAGTGTTTTTTAAATAACATAAAAAAAATTTGTATTAGGTCCAAATGTTAAAAAATAGACGAAAACACAAGCACAATGACGGACACAAATTGAAATGAATACTGAACAAAATATTTATTGACAAATATAAATACAGATAACTTAGTAATACATTTTGTTACATTTTTCAGAAAATGCGGGTATGTGGCATACCGACAATTTGCTAGGTGGATCTTTCATCGACAATTTGCTAGGTGGATCTTTCATCGACAATTTGCAAGGTGGATCTTTTATCAACAATTTGCAAGGTGGATCTTTTATCAACAATTTGCAAGGTGGATCTTTTATCAACAATTTGCAAAGTGGATCTTTTATCAACAATTTGCAAGGTGGATCTTTCATCGACAATTTGCAAGGTGGATCTTTTATCAACAATTTGCAAGGTGGATCTTTTATCAACAATTTGCAAGGTGGATCTTTCATCGACAATTTGCAAGGTGGCTCTTTCAGCGTCTTGAAAGATAGAAAAGAGTAGTACACTGACTCGTAAAACAGACAGAGATTCCAAAGCGAGATATATACTGGTTTTAAATATCCACAATTATGATGAAACTAAATAAATGTATGCAATTTGCAAGCAAACACAATGTTTCTTCTAGTTTCAAATTCTGTTGTTTGTTCCTTTGTAGATTTTACAGTGTTCCTCATTGCTTTTTGTGATGGTATATTGATGTTGTTCCACTCTTTTGGCATCAGTTCTTTCTTGTACCCTATTGACAAATAATATAATAATAATATTAAAATGTGTTTGCAATAAAAAAAAATGAGTAAATAAATTTCTAAATGCTAGATCTATACTTACAACAGATAATTAACAATAGGCTATAGGGGTATATGTCTTCTTCCCATGGTTGCATTTCATTACCCTGTTTTAAAATTAGTGCTGTAGTTTACTTTGTATGAAACTGTAACTATAAACTATAACTAGATATTTGTGACCAGTGACCATATAACAACTGATATAATATTTATTATTTTTAAATCCTACAATATAATACTATACAAAAGTTAAAGCTTACTTTCAAGTTTACTAAACACCTCTTTCAAACTTTCTGGAAGACACGGATCACTTTTTAATACAAGCAGCACCTTTTCCAATATAGCATGTGTGATCTGAAAAATATTTTTACAATTGTCACATGTAGTTAAATACAAATTTTTTAAAAACTAATATTTGCATCAGGGCTGTAGAGTTGGTAGATAAATGTTCGGACTATGACTCCTCATTTTTTTGGTACTTCCTAATCCCCCGACTCCTCTGTATTAATATGCGATTATATTACCATATAGTGAGGCAGATGAAAGGTATGCTTCTTCACGGTCACTTAATGTGTTCGTTTACATGCATTGGTCTTATTCTTACAGTAGAGAAGTAATTAATTATAACTTTTTGTGAATTAGGACATTTAAACTTGCCTTTTTTTTAAAATTCCAATCTAAATTCAGTAGGAGTCTGTGCATTGTGTGCCGACTACAGGTACCCAAAATGTCCCCCGACTCCTTGACTCCACAGTCCTGGTTTGCATACTGGTATCGGTACATGAAAAAATATAACTTTTATTTAATATAAGCAAATATGGGCCAGATGAAACCAAAGCGTCTAAAATAGGTACTTGCATAATTTTTTAAACATTTGTTAAGATGAATAAAACCTATTTCGTGAGATAGAGGACATTAAATGCTGGATTTTGATACCAAATGTATATATCTAGGTCAATTAGAAGCGAAGATATGAATTTTTAAAGGTGAAGAAAATTCACCGGACATCTTAACAAAGAAATATAGGAAATGTATTTAAAAAAGTGGGATTTTCACAATAAGTCAGAAAATATGCAAAATATACCATCAATTATATAATACAAAATGTTCATCTCATCCCACTCTATGTAAATAACCTTAAAAGCAACAGTTGGATTCATATTTAATGCTGATCTGGCATTTTTTTCTAAATGTGGGGGCGGAGCGGGATCAGGGGGGGGGGGGAGGAATTTTCAAAATTAAAAAATATATGTTGTGTTATATATCAAAATGCTTGGAATAAAGAGTTTAATTCATCTCTTTTGTTCCTTTTTCACAACTATATCATTTCAAAAAACAATAACTAATTAATAAACTCGCCACTTGGCCGCCAGGTAGGTACAATTTTTCTGGTAAATGTTTTTGTATGTTCAGCGTATTTGTTTTTATAAATAAAATTATTCAAACTTGGATTTTATGTTTCATCTGTTTGTTAGTTGTTTCAATTTTATTTACACAATACGAGCACAACAGAAACACTTTGGCTATTAAAATAATACCACCATCTACGACTTTACTTATAATCCCTGAGCCTAAGGCGGCTATAAATTGAGATTCATTTATATTATTCATATTAGGCCTATTTCATGAATTTTATAAAACTGATGATAATGTTCATGTAGTATGATTTGTATCATCATTTTTGACATTTAAATGTTTGATTGGCCTACTTTCTAAGTTTTCTTAAGTTATCAGCACATTCAAACAATTAATTGTTCTTAAATTGTTTCAAATATATAAGTTATTAAAGTAGGCATATAAAAACTAAATTTGAGAAGTATAAAATAAAGTCTTAGACCTAGACTGAAGTTGACTGTCCATTGACTAAATTGATTCTAAATCCTAAACCTAGCCACATAATGTGACATAATACAGAAATTATTCTTTGTCTTTGAGACTTTGACCATAGCCATAGCATCTAATAATAGGCCTACTGCACAGTGTACATAGCCGCCATAGCAACCATAGGGCCCACCAAAGACCATAGGCCTAGATAAGCCTAGTCACAATCTATGTTTTAGATAGAACTGAGCCATAACTCTATAAGTAGGCTACTATAAGTATAATAAGTTACCGTATAAGTGTATTTATACTTATAAGACTAGTATTGGCCTAAGTAAAAAAAAAAGTCATAAATACTGACTTCTAATATTTATATTTCTATATTTTAGAATCGCAAAAGGCCATTATTTCATAATCAGGGTATTTTAAATCACAGTTCATACAATAAACATCTTAATTTACTCATATACAAGTGAGATAATTACATAATCTATAAAAATCGGCACCGAATTATAAGTTAATTAGGCGCTATCGAAAATAGGTTTTTTGCCGACATTTCATAGTGATATCATAGTGTCGAAGTTCGCAAAATTATAAAAATACTTTGCAATGTTTTACAAACAAACATTATATTATATGAAATTAAAGATCTAAAAATAATCTGTAGGACCATATAGGTTTCATTAAGGTGCGTTTAGACTAGAATACTTGAAAATATTTGTAAAAATTAGCTACTTTATGCTGCTTTTTTAGCTTAAAAAAAGTTGCGATCTTTAAAAAATATTTAAAGCCACGGGTTGCTTTACTTTCGCTTTCAATGAAAATTAATAGTAAAGTTTGATAGTACAAAGTTCCGATAACGTTTTTTCGTTATTTCAAATGTATATATAGCGCTAGTCAAAAGAACTCGAAAAACCTGGCGAGTTTGTACAAAAGATGTCACATAGCAAAAAACAAAATGGCGGCCGACGAATGCAAATACCTAGTCTAAAACCACACAAAACTATCTAAATTTTGTACTAAATTTTGTTACCAAATTGGAATACATTAAAAAAATAATTAGGCCTAATTCAATTTTTAAATGTATAGGCCTACTCTATACAAGTTGGCAAAGAATGAATCTTCACATTACCAGAAGTAGTGCTTCTTTCGATTAAGGGAATGGAAGAAACAATTTTAATATAAAAAGTTAAAAAAGACCTGTGTCACTATGTTTTTTTTTTCAAGATAGTCTAAAAAATTAAATCACATGGTCCCTGTGACAAAAATGACTAAGAAATAAGGATTATTATAACCTATAAATATGTAATCACATATGGTGAAAATTTGATAAGACATGAATTGTTTATTGTCCATGTGGAAAAAAAATAAGATGAGCTCTGCCCATTACTTTAATAAAATAATGGACATTCTAAGAATGCTGTATTGATATTTCATAAAATACAACATTAAAAAAATTGTGGAAAAGTAATCATTTAATAGTCAAATTGCATGCTGTTTTCAATATAGGGAACATAACAGCAAAGTTTTTAATATAATAGTTTTTATTAAAAAGAATAGGCCTACTCTTCCAATGAAACAAATTGTTAAAAATATTTTACATTGCACAAATGTATCATTGTTCATGACACTTATGGGACATTGTTATGTGGTTCTGCTTATGGTAAAAGTATATTTTTGAACTTCATGCGAAAATAAATATTAAAAAGAGGGGGTCGGGGAGAGCTAATCTTTTAAATGCTTACGGCTTCTGGTGCACTAATTAATACATCCATGCCTAAATAAATATATTATATATTATAATTTCAATTTTGAATGAATTATTATGAATTAAGTAAACTGATAGATAAATAAAAATGGTTAATTTTATATTGAAATAATGATGCACGGTGGCCTAGCTGCAGCGCATTCGACTGGCGATCCGACGGTTCTGGGTACAAATCATGGTGCAGGCTAGGATTTTTCCCGGGACTTATAAGGGTGCCCCTGAGTCTACCCAGCTCTGATGGGTACCTGACACTAGTTGGGGTAAAGTAATGGCGGATGGGCGATGGGCATTATGCCCTGGTCACAGAAACTGGTGAACGCTGCTTCACCAGTCCTATGATCTGTTTGGTCCGAATGGTACTTTACTTACTTTATTTTATTATCATTTGTGGGTCTAAAACTAGTTAACTTAAGATTTAAAGCATTTTAAATAGAAACTAGTTTATTATATTTTTTTTTATAGGCCTAATGTATAATCTCGGAAAAACAAACATTAAAAACCTTAAAATCTGTCTGCCATTTGTCTTTTTATTCCTTTTTTTTTTCAATTTTAAACTAACAATTATGTTGACATAATTTTTTCCTTTAACAAAATCAGGAAGTAATACACAAATATATTGCCATACATGGGCAAGTATAGAAATGTTGATAATGTTCAAAAATAGGTGGGGGCTATAAAATAAACATTTAATTCAATTATAAAACCTTTGCAAATTTAATTTTTTTTAACTGCTAAAAAAAATCCTTTTTTTTTCAAAATGAGGGCCCAACCACCTCTCCTTTCACAGTGGCTCCCCCCAAATAGTTTTTTCAAAATGGGGACCCAATACCTCCTCCACACACAAACTCACACTGTGCTTAGACTTGGGATGATGTTAGAATGTTTGAGGAGTGGGTTTGACATGTCATGTTACAAACATTATTTAAATACATTTTACCCAAATATAGGGAAAAAAATTTAAATATTCTAAAAAAAAATATATTTTCAATACTATTACAAGTCTCTCACCCCCCCCCCCCTCTCCCCCATGTGGCTACGCCCCTTGTCTAGAAAAGTATTTGTATACAGTTGGGGATCGGGGGTGAAGAGGCTTTCTGATGGGTAAAAAAACTCAGATCTATGTTTATTTTATATATAGGTCAGTGAGGTTAACTTGTGTTTAATAGTAAAATACTAAATTCTGGGGAAAACGGGGTTCTGGGCCCCCTCCACAATCGACACCTTTGTAAATAGCTATTTTAAAATAAAAATAATATATAGTAGAATAAGTGTTTCAAATTTCATACATTTATCTTTTACGGTTTTTAAGTTATAGCAATTTAAACAGCTCAAATCATGTTTTTGGGTACACTTTTTTTATATATTTAGATGGGTCAAATAGGCTCAATTTTCAGACACTTAAAAAATTAATAACTTCGTTAATATTTCATGTAGAAACAAAAATGAGGTGTCATTGGAAAGCCTATACCAAACTACATTTAATTAAATAGGTTTTGTTTCAATGTTATTAATTTTAAACAATTTTAGAAATTTTATCGAAGTACCTAACTGAGTCGGATGATGCCTGCTAAGGCTAAGTGACACGTTGGCTAGGCCGCTTAGCTTTTAAAAGTTTTCAGTCTTCTAATTCTAAGCCAGGCAGTAACCTACAATAATAATAATACAATGTCAAAGCATCATTGACGCTACGTCAGTACGTGCCTACATTAGGCCTATACCGTCTATACGCCTATAGACTATAGGCCTACATTGACACATTGTTATTGTTTGCTGCATGTGAATTGTTTACGATTATAAGACAATATCAATATAACTTTAATTAAAGTATAAACTATTGTAACAAAAAATATCTACATTGATTGTACAATATAATAAAATAAATAAATTACTCGTCCGATGTGTAGAATTTCACAAATATCAGGAAACTGTAAGTGTAAATATCACAAAGCTGTACGTTTTGTTTATAAAAGATTTTATAAACCGGAAGTCGCAATTTCCCCTAATCACAAGAATCAACCAATGCATATCCCGGTTGGTTAAAATCAATAGACTTGGCCCCTCAGTTGGCGATCCAGTGTATATCTATGGTAATACTAGTTCCGTTTTATTAAATCGCATTTTTTTCGACTTTAAATGAATAGCCTACTTGTAGTCCTATTTAAACTTTTAATATAATCATTGACTACATAGACTATAATATACATGGACCGCTTGCTTTAGTTTTTTATGCTATTATCTTCTGTTTTTTTGCAATTCCCGATTCTAAATGAAGTAATTGTAATACAAGCTCCGTTTTATTAAATCACATTTTTTCGACTTTAAATGAATACTTGTAGGCCTATTAATATATCAATGACTATATAAAGATGAACCGCCTGCTCTATTTTTAGAGCTTTTTTTTTCCGTGCGCACACCACACTGATCTATAAATGTTTCCGCTCTGTACTACTTTCGATTTTAATTTTTCATTGAGAAAATCATGGAACTTGTATATCAATAACTTTATTTCCTGTATAGCAGTTACGTTATTTAGAATCGGGAATTCCGATTATCATTGTTTCAAGTCATCATATAGCAGAAATACCATATACTATAATATACACCGAACATGAGTCTAACAGATAAACTCCATACTTCTTCAATAAGTAATTATTTAATTTGAACATTTACCTCCAGTATGCTTTTCAATTCATCAACAAAAACTTCCTCATCCATAGCGTCCATATCCTAGTCATAGATTGATGCACACAATTTCTAAAAAAAATGTTGCGATTCAATAAAACGGAATTTGTATTACAATTACTTTATTTAGAATCGGGAATTTCGAAATAAGCAGTCTTTCGAGTCATCATATAGCAGAAAAACTAAAGCAAGCGGTCCATGTATATTGTCACAGTTCTGGATTAAACTATGACTTATTAGCACTAATGTAGATAGATAGTAGAACGCAAGATCATAGATTAGCGTATAAGTTTAGAATAGAAAGGAGGAGAGCGGTCTGACGCCATAAAACATCTCTATCTCACTCAACTGTAACACTCAACACTTTTCCTTAATCTTCACTACACTTTTTATTCCCAAATTCAGAGGTTACTGACTTATGCTACCGAGATGGTACACAATCTTGAATGAATGAGAAGTATGTGTGTCAGATATGTGAATTCCTTAATGTACATATTTATATCATGTCAATAACTATACTATTATTATTATTACTACTGTATTGGCAGCGTGTCTACCTAGACCATCACACCTTCCTTCCCATAACTAACTCTTGTTGATTAAGTCCCCGGTGAGGAGTGATAAATCGACCCCCCCTCCTTTGACATCTTGACACCCATTGTCCCCGGTAAGGAATAACAAATCGTCTTCCCGCCTTCCCTTGACACTTTGACACCCATTGTGCTGGCTGTATTAGTGCCTTCATGTACACCCGCCTAAACCCCCCCCTTTTTTTCTCCCCTAGTGAATCATCGTGTCATTCCATTGTCTATTGATACCTTTAAACCAGCCAATGAGAATCAGATGTAAATGAAAGTAATTAAAAGATTAACCAACCAAATTGAGCGGGACCACGTGATTTTAGATAGAGAAGGGTTAGCGGGCATTTTTGGACAGTCTGGGTTTGACTAGCAGAGAAAGAGAAACTAGTCTTGGTTTGGGAGCGGTGTGGACTAGTCTTATTTTAACCGCCCGGCCTGTAAACTTGCTTTTAGCTGTATATTTCGACATACATATTGTACCATTGGATTATTGAATGAAAATAAATACTAGAACTGTATCCAGCGATTTGTTTGCATAGCTTAGAACTGTCTGTTTGTGTGTTTATATAACATCTAAACGAGCCAGGAGAGATTTCATCATTGTTCCAGGACGATTACAGCATCGGTACCTCATACCCCACGACAACCAGCCACTACTACCCCTCTCAACCACAACCACAACCCCGCACCCTCCCCCCAGTGTCAACCTTACGACAAGTTGGGACCTCGTCCGGTGATCCTGAACTTCAAGCCGTTCAGCGCACCAACAACAGCAACAACCCGAGGACTACGCCGAATCTGAAACCGACCCTGGATGGGGGCTCATCTCTCTACAACACAAAGACTCTAAGATACGCCAACTTACGCCACCCCAGATACGCCAGCCAAATCACCCCATGAAACCAGGCTCGCCACATTACGCAGCCTACGCCACCCCACATACGTAAGCCTAAGCCACCCCAGATACGCCAGTAACCAGATCCGTCACCCCATCAAACCAGGCTCGCCACTTTACGCAGCCTACACCATTCCAGATACGCAGGCCAGACTCGTCACCCCAACGCCAACCAAGTCACCCCACTGAGCCAGACTCGTCACCTCACGCCACCTGCGCCACCCCAAACACGCCAGAAACCAGACTCGTCACCCCAACGCCAACCAAGGCACACATTAAGCCAGATTCGCCACCCCATTATACCAGATTCGTCACCCCACCGCCAAACAAGGCACCCATTAAGCCAGACTCGTCACCTTACGCCACCTGCGCCACTCCAAACACGCCAGAAACCAGACTCGTCACCCCAACGCCAACCAAGGCACCCATTAAGCCAGATTCGCCACCCCATTATACCAGATTCGCCACCCCAACCTCTAGATCGCCACCCTCCGACACCGCATCAACGTACCTGCACCCAAGACGTCAGCAGAGAGATCCACAGCCACCGCACCGACGTGCCTGCCCGACAACTAGAGACCGCCGAGAACCCGACAACCGCCCTGTCAACCTCCCCGTAGGAACCCGCCGTAGTTTCCCGGTATCCAAACCCGGAAAATAGACACTAACATTAAACGTAATCCAGTCCCGGCACGGGGAAAAAGAATTCCTAACTATCTCAAAGATACCTGCACCAACAGCGACAAGCGTAAAATAAACGATAACTTTATAATTGGAGATATGTGTGTTAGTGTATATGTGTAAAATTCTAGGATTTGCAGATTGGTGAGTACCATTTTGGACTAGTATTAAGTTAGTTAAACTCTGAACCCCCCCCAAACCCTCTTACACTTTCCTCCTTTTATCTCAATATATATATCTGTCCGCTTTTATTTCTTACTCTCGCCTTACTCTGTCACTATGGCTGAAGGTGTACTCTTGCGTAAGCAGTTGAGAGAAGAGGCTATAGCTATAGGCTACAGTGACGCAGACGTCACTAAATACGTAACTGAGCAGTCAGAGCCATACACTGGCACGGCTACCCTAGCAGTCCGAGCCGAATTACCCTATGACGTCATTCTGGGGGAACGATACCTCAACTGTGCCGATGTCCCCCTCCCTCCCCTAGCCTCAGTGGCCACACGCGCGCACCCTGACCCTGTCCCCCACCCTCCCGTGGAATCCCCCACGGCCCACGAATTCCTGCGGGCCCAACAGGAAGACTCGACCCTGGCCCCACTGTTCGCTAAGGTCGGTCAAAACCCAGACCCCCCGAAACCCTACTCATTTATTCAAAAAGGGAAACGACTGTTCCGACGGTCCAGCCTTCCTGACGGATCGGTCAGAGACCAGCTCATCATTCCCGGTCCCTACCGTAAACAAGTAATGGAGGCGGCCCACGACTCAACCCTGGGTGGTCACCAAGGGCAAGGGTCCACAGTCAACAAAATCACCCATTATTTCCACTGGCCCGGTATGCACAACGAGATCAAACGATTTGTAGCGTCATGCCACCAATGCCAGCTCATGTCCAAGGCCCACCACACTAAACCAGTGCCGTTAGGTAAACACCCAGTGACCGACACACCCTTTCAGCGGGTGTCAGTAGATCTCGTCGGGCCACTTTCCATAACACGTAAGAAGAACAGGTTCATACTCTGCGTGATATGTCAGGCTACCAATTGGCCGGAAGCGGTAACGCTGCCGAAAGAGGACGCGAAACACGTGGCCGAGGCACTGTTTACCATTTTCACGAGAGTGGGGTTTCCCGAAGTCCTACTCTCCGATAACGGGCCCCAATTCACCGGTACGCTGATGAGAGAAGCGCTGCATATAATGAACACCACCCACATCCGATCCTCCCCCTACCACCCTCAATGCAATGGGTTAGTCGAACGGTTTAACCAAACTTTAATCGGGCTGTTAAAGAAAACCGTCGATGGCCCTCTGGATGAGTGGGACACACTCCTCCCCACGGCCTTATTCGCATATCGGTCCACTCCCCACTCTACTCTAGGCTACACTCCCTATGAGATGTTATTCGGTTCCCAACCCCGTGGGCCTCTAGAACTCCTCAAGCGCGCCTGGACCAATCCTTCCTCACATCCAGAAGAACTCTCCGTCCACGCCTACATCAACAACTTAAAGGCTAGGCTTAAAACTGTCCACATTATTGCCTCAAAACACTTAGCCAAGGAAAGGGAGAAACAGGAGAAACTATACAATCGGCGGGCCAAAGAACGCTCTCTGGCTCCGGGCGATAATGCACTACTGCTCCTCCCCTCCTCTTACAACAAACTCCAGTTAGCATGGAGAGGTCCCTACCCAGTTACAAAAAAACTCTCAAACACTAATTACCTTATCAAAGTCGGAAACAAAGACAAACTGTTCCACATCAACCTGCTAAAACAATACCTCGAACGCCCACTCGACGATACGCCCCTTGTAGCAACCGCCATCGCTGAAGAAACATAAGTCGATGATTCATTAACCGCGTTTCCCTTACATAAGGGAGAAACCATGGATGACGTAGAAATCTGTCCCCTCTTAACCCCTGAACAGACCAAAACAGTCAAAAACTTACTTTCCTCATACTCAGATGTGCTGACTGACACCCCAGGACGTACTAACTTAGAGACGTTCACCATGAAGGTCATTGACCCGCGACCCATTACGGTCAAGCCATATGCTATGCCCCACGCCAAACTGGACGTCATCGAGAAAGAAATCAATTATCTGTTGGCCAATAACATCATCGCGAGTTCAACCTGCCCATACAATGCGCCGATAGTATTAGTAAAGAAATCAGACGGATCTCACCGCATGTGCATAGATTTCCGCCGGTTAAACGCAGTCACTGAATTTCAAGTCGAGCCCATGCCTGACCCTGATTTATTATTTTCAAAACTGAGCAACGCTCAATACTTTTCCAAGTTTGATCTTAGCAAAGGGTTCTTCCAAATAGAAGTAGAAGAGAAGTGCCGTCCTTACCTCGCCTTTACCACCGACCAAGGCCACTTCGAATTCCAAACCGTCCCTTTTGGCCTAAACAATTCCCCCTCCGTGTTTACTCGCATGATGCGAAAATTGATTCAGCCAATTGACCGACCTGGGATCACCCACTTCGTGGATGATATCTTGATAGCCACGCCTACCTGGGCAGAACATGTAGAAACGATAACCGCTCTACTAGCTAGACTCCGCGAAACCGGCCTAACCGCCAGGCCGTCGAAATGCATGGTAGGTTTCGATAAACTGAAATTCCTAGGCCACATGATCGAAAAGAACAAAATAATGCCAGACGAAACCAAAGCAGAGAAAATTAAGTAAGCCCCTCAGCCCACCACCAAATCAGGTATAAGGTCCCTCCTAGGGTTAACAGGATACTACCAAAAGTTCATACCGCAATACAATAGCATTGCGGCCCCTTTAACAGACTTGACGCGGAAAAACCTTCCGGAAAAAGTCACCTGGTCACCAGAATGCCAGCTAGCGTTCGACCAGCTGAAGACTGCTCTCACTAGTAAACCCATACTTCGACTGCCTGACCCGACCCGCCCCTACGTATTGAAGTGCGACGCTAGTGGGCGCGCCGTCGGCGCGGCCCTGCTACAACCCGACCCGGAGCATGATAATATGCTGTTTCCCGTAGCTTATGCCTCGCGTAAGCTCAACGCCACCCAAATGAATTACGGTACTTCTGAGCTAGAATGTTTGGCTCTTGTGTTTGGAATTGAGAAGTTCCACGTGTACCTATACGGTCGGCATTTCATCCTCCACACAGACCACCAACCCCTCACGTTTCTCGCATGCGCAAAAAACCTAAACAGAAGGTTAATGAGATACTCCCTCACCCTGTCACAGTACAGCTTCCAGACCATCTACCAGTCTGGGAAGGAACACCATCTCGCAGATTTCCTGTCACGGTACTCCGATTCAGACCCCAGCCCTGACTCAGGACCCACTGACACCCCTCAGACCCCTGCCCCAGACACAGTAATTTAGGTGAATTTACTCCTAGAGTAAATTCCCAAGTTGCCCGGGCGAATGTCACAGTTCTGGATTAAACTATGACTTATTAGCACTAATGTAGATAGATAGTAGAACGCAAGATCATAGATTAGCGTATAAGTTTAGAATAGAAAGGAGGAGAGCGGTCTGACGCCATAAAACATCTCTATCTCACTCAACTGTAACACTCAACACTTTTCCTTAATCTTCACTACACTTTTTATTCCCAAATTCAGAGGTTACTGACTTATGCTACCGAGATGGTACACAATCTTGAATGAATGAGAAGTATGTGTGTCAGATATGTGAATTCCTTAATGTACATATTTATATCATGTCAATAACTATACTATTATTCTTATTACTACTGTATTGGCAGCGTGTCTACCTAGACCATCACACCTTCCTTCCCATAACTAACTCTTGTTGATTAAGTCCCCGGTGAGGAGTGATAAATCGACCCCCCCCCCCCTCCTTTGACATCTTGACACCCATTGTCCCCGGTAAGGAATAACAAATCGTCTTCCCGCCTTCCCTTGACACTTTGACACCCATTGTGCTGGCTGTATTAGTGCCTTCATGTACACCCGCCTAAACCCCCCCCCTTTTTTCTCCCCTAGTGAATCATCGTGTCATTCCATTGTCTATGGATACCTTTAAACCAGCCAATGAGAATCAGATGTAAATGAAAGTAATTAAAGGATTAACCAACCAAATTGAGCGGGACCACGTGATTTTAGATAGAGAAGGGTTAGCGGGCATTTTTGGACAGTCTGGGTTTGACTAGCAGAGAACAGGGTTGCCAGATGGCCACGTACGTGGCCAAAATGTTCAAAATTTGGCCACAAAGAAAGTTGCTTAGGCACGGCACAGAGAACTTGGCCACGAGTCCAGAATTGGCCACCAGTCGATCCAGTTTTGGCCACAGATCATAAAATAATAATTTATTTTTTTAAAGTTATTTTTTTTGGTTACCTTACTGTAACGCTGTAGGATGTTATTCTGCCCCATCACCTGTAATCATTGTAGGCCATTCCTATTAACCCATATCTATTGTGTAGGTCAATTCCGCACTTCTCTCTCTCTCTCTCTTTTTTTTTCTCTTTCTCTCTCATTCAAAATTGATTCTAACAATGTTGACATGGATATGCAAATTTTTATCTTCTTACCGCTTTAGGTCAGAAATTGCTACGCGATTTAGAAAGTTATCTTGACTAAGTGAGCATTATTTAACAACTATTATCTCAAAATTACATTCATTTATGTTATTTTAAGAAAATTAAACATAGTATGTTCACTAATTAATATAGTTTATAGACAATTTCATTAAAAATATTTCAATCTTTCATATAACCCTGACATTCCTATGTCATAAGTTTGTTTAGAATATTTCACAGCAGTCTTAAATTGAAACATTCTATCTTTCATGCAGACATGGATTTACTTGAAACAAATTTGGTTAATTTACTTAATTAACTATCAATTAAAGCAAGTTTTCATCTTCATACAATCTTAGTACTAAACTGTAAGTACTTATTTTCTTTAGATTGCATTAAAGATATTTCAAATACAATATTATTGACGTACACAATTTTAAAGAGCATAGACTATATTTTTTTCAGACAGAAATCAATTTAACAATTTTTTACAAAACAATTGCTGGTCTGAATGGTTCCATATCCAAGCTTTTCATTTATGGTAAGGTTGGAATCCATTGCTCTTGTCCATTCCATAAAGGTTTTATTAAATTTTTCAGAGGTTCTAGGTTCCTGTTACTTTCACAGTGTTCAGGTCTACCCAGTCTTTTGATTGTCAGTACAATTCATTCAATCTATTGTTATGTACCTCTATATGATGACTATTATTACGACTCGTTAAATCGGATTCAATGTATATAGTTGTATCTTTATTAGAAGTCTCTAGATTCTGCTAATCTGTAGCCCAAGCTAGGGGTTTCTTGACTGACAGGTCTATGCAGTAATGTAGTTATATTCGTGATAATTATCTTCAACACCTTTCTCAACAATGATAGATCAAACAACTCCAGTTGTTGAATAAACAATTTTATTTAAATTGTAGACTCAATATAAACGATCAATAAACTTCATCAACTGATGGCAACATAAGTTTCAATAAAATGACATGATATGTACAAGTATTAATATAGCGACTTCACTCTACAAAAGTTTAAACTGAACTAACTTTAAGGGGGTGGGGACTTTACAAAGAAAACTATCATCGAAGATTCTACAGGGTCTTAATACGCATTTTAACCTATTTCCTTATAGAATACTACGATCCAGAATTATCCTACAATTTCCACGGGGTTTGAACGAATTATTTTATTTAAACTGCCCTCAGGGCATAAAGGTCAAACCTTGGTCGCCTTGGACTCTGATACGCACTTGTTAAGAGGTCAATGCCTTACTACGTCATTCATTTATGACCGATATTCGTAACACGACCACCCTTAAAAAGTTTTATAATTATTTCTTTTACATTTTAACAATACTAAAAAATGTTAATCCCAATGAAAAATTATAAAAGAAAGTATTCCGGGAAAAAATACAGTTCAATTGGCTATTCCACTAATTCAATCAAACTGATACCAATAACATATAAAATATGCAATATAAGTTAATCTTATCAAATGGCTTAACTACAGTCATTTAATAATTCAATTTTAATTCAAAACAATGGACAATTAAATTGTTTATCTAAATCGTGTATACAAGAAAAATACATAATCATTCTCAATAGATATAATATAATACAAGTTAATAATTTCTATTACATGAACATTCCACTGTAATAAAAACTCTCTCGTCCATTTAATATCTTTTACAATTTGTAATTATACAACAAAAGAAAAAATCACTTAATGTCTATTCAGACACGACTTATTTTTTTTTTCCATAAGGAGAAAAAACTCGCTCTTGATGAAAAAATACTACTAGACCTGACCTAATTACCCGTTACAAAAATATTCTCGGCATTATTTTTTTTCAGCCTGTAGGCTTGGACAACATTAGACAACTGTCTGTGACGCGACCCAAATCAGGAGTTCCACAAGGAACTGTTCTAGGATCCCTACTATTTCTAATTTATATTAATGATCTGCCAAATTGCATCAACACAGGAACAAAAGTAAGATTATTTGCCGATGATTGCATAATTTATAGAATAATAAAGACAGGAAAAGATAGTGAACTCCTACAAAAAGACCTAGATGAACTACAAAAATGGGAATCAAACTGGAGTATGTCTTTTCACCCAGAAAAATGCCAACTAATAAGGGTATCCAAGAAAAAGAAACAAATAATAGCAAACTACTTCATTCATGGTAAAGAACTAACTCAAACTAACAATGCTAAGTATCTAGGAGTAATAATAAATGATAAGTTATCTTGGAACCCTCATATTGATTAAGTAATAAAAAAATCAAACAAAACTTTAGGATTCATAAAAAGGAACTTTTACAAATGTAATAAGAACATAAAACTAAAATGCTATCTTACATTAGTTAGGCCTATACTAGAATATGCAGCATCTGTATGGGACCCATCAACTAAAGAAAACATTAAAAAATTAGAACAAATTCAAAAAAGAGCTGCAAGGTTCATAACTAGCGAATATTCCCAATTAACATGAGTAACACCATTAGTCAAATCATTAAACTTAGAAACACTAGAAGACAGAAGGGCAAAGAGTAAAGTAGTAATAATACATAAGGCATTAAACTCTAATTTAGAAATACAACACAATAACAATCTGTTGCAAATCTCAGATAAACATAAAGATAGAAACACTTTCCTTGTCCCTTATGCGAGAACAAATGCATATAAGTACTCTTTCTTCCCGAGTGGCATTCGGGCATGGAATGGGTTGCCTGAACAAACCAGGAAAACCAGTAACTTAACATCATTTAAAACATTAATAAAAATGCAAGACTAGACTCGGACCACGGATGAGCGTAGGACGCAATAATCTTCTTTATAGAAGGAGCGTCTGTAATGTATAAGATAAGAAAAGATAACTATTATCTCAAAATTAAATTCATTTATGTTATATTAAGAAATTTAAACATAGTATGTTACAGAAGTTAGATAGTTTATAGCAAAAATCATTAAAAATATTTCAATTTCTCATTTTACCATGACCTTTCGACGTCATTATTTTTTTTTTAAAAGAGTTCACAGCAGTTTTAAATTGAAACATTCAGACAATCATGGATTTACTTAAAACAAATTGGTTAATTTACTTAATTAACTATCAATTAAAGCAAGTTATCATCTTCATACAATCTTATTACTAAACAGTAAGTACTTATTTTCTTTAGATTACATTAAAGACATTTCAAATACAATATTATTGAAGTAGGAAAGAGTTAAGCATAGGCTACTATTATTTTTTTTTTCAGACAGAAATCAATGTAACAATTTATGTACAAAACAACTGCTGGTTTGACTGGTGTGGTAAAACGGTCCGTGACAAACGCGCACAAGACAATTGCGCACACGACAAACGCGCACAGACAATCCCGCAATGACACAAATGCGCACAGGACAAACGCGAACACCGATAGTTGCGCACACGGACAATGGCGCACACCGACAAATGCGGACACCGACAATACCGCACAGTGACAAATGCGCAAACTGACAATGAAGCTATAATTAAAACAAAAAAAACATGTTTAAATATAATTTAGTTCAAATAGTTTTCAGTACCAGAAAGGAAGGCAAAGTATGGAGGAAAAAGGAACAAAATAGACAACAAAAGAAATTTTTAAAATAATTCAGAAAAAATATTAAATGTCGAAATAATTTTTTCACTATGAGAGTTGAAGATATAAAACTAACTGAACCGTAGCTAACTGGTTTTAACTGTAATTTCATCATTCAATTAGGACTTCCTTCTACACTATAAATAACCAAGATTATGTACCTAATAAATCTGCGGGTTGAAAGAGGGGTCGGAATAAAACTACGTGTTAATCAGTAATAAAAAATTTTCAAATCGGTTGCATGAATGCATGTTTTAAAACGTACTTTGCCTTTAGAAAAGTGCAATGCCAACTCTTATTTTAAGACTAATATTCCTCTTTCTTTTATAAAAAAAAAAACACAATTATTTTTAGTATAATGTATAAGTATACGTCTTATTTTCAACTATATGCTTAAGTAGTAGTACTACTGTTATTTGTTTAATAATCATTTTACGAGCTTCCATCATACTACGGTGGTTTAACATGCTGATTAAGACTTAAATATCCAATGGGCTTTATTCACAAGTCCTTAGCGATAGCAGCTTGGTCACGTGATACCCCCAAAACATAACAATAATGGCGTCTTTCGCCATTATTTTATCTGCATCAATGCTTATTAAAAATATTGAATTTAGAGACATTATATAACAGCAAAGATGTCTTAAACACTGCACATGGGTGAGATTATAACATATCCACATGAACATGGTTTTTAAAAGCCAAGCATTGTTTAATCATGGAGAGATTTAGGCCTATTGGATGATGACTTTCGAAGCGACAGTCGACACTATCGACATCGAAGTATAGGCCTACAGAATTACAGAGTACGACTTGTAATGGACCTTAATGGTATAATTACCATATGTATGAATAGTGGAAGCAACATTGAAGAAAAGGTCTGCATAAAATGTGAACAGCATAGGCCTACTCGACAATTCAGGAAAAGTAGGTATTACTTTTAAGACTTTGTCTTCCTTATTTTTATTAAGTTCCATTAAAATTGTACAAGATAAGAAGAGAAAGTTGACAGTTTAGTTAACGTAAAGATTTTACTAAAGTGTAAAGTAAAGTAAATTGTAGGCATAGCCTACATGAAAATAAACTGATTTAAGTCCGACATATGGGGCATGGGGACTTACTTTATTTCATTTGATGAAATTATTTAGCCATATAAGTTCATATTATTATAATCATCATATTTGAGTCATTTAGTCTGGTATGATGATTTAGACTTTCGGAATAGTGTTTTTTTTTTGTCACATTTCGTGATATATTGTAGGTTTAATTGAATTGTCATTGATAGGATAGTATATATCCCCCATTTATTATATTATAGTCCTATCCTATAGTCTAGCCTATATATATGCATAAGATAACATATAATTAAGCCTATTATTAATTAGTCAATATTCATTGGCATGCTACAGTTGGTATATATAGAGGCTTTTGTTTGGCTATCAGCACCACTGCTTTGAATAGTCTTAAAACAGTTTTTAATACCATATAAAATTAAAACTTTTCAAAATACAAATGTAAAGCTTGATGCCAGTAGCCTTATAGACTATAGGCCTATAGTAGTATTGTAGGATTCTATTGTAGGATGAAGTCCAATAAACATTTTGGTGTGGTGGCTATAAAGACCTATAAAACTAAATGACTTTTTTTATTCAGTAGATATAGGCCTAGGCTATGTAATATATATTTTTTAGTTAATTAATATTTTTTCATGTAACAGAATATTCCTCCCTTCAACTTCAACATTTGAAATATGCTTCAATTCAAATAAAAATGTTATAACTATAAGTATAAGTATAGGGTAAAGTAAAGGAGGTTCTGGATAGTGCTGGCCACACAATCAATTAGTATGCCGTGGCCACGTAAACTGTTGAATGCTGCTTCATCTGACCTATGGATCAATTTGGTGCAACAATTAGTTTACTTTAGGCCTCTTGATATAATAAAAAAAAATATATAAATATAATATATTTATTTATGACATGTTACTTGTTTTTCACCCCCATTGCAAGCAGGTAATTGAAGCAGAATGTCAAGGCAGGGTGGATGAAGACAGCTTGTCGCAAGTACAATGTTGGACTGTTTAGCTGCACTATAACTATAATCCTAGAGGAAAAGGAATTTCATATGTTGCACACTTAGGCAACCCACCTCTATACATGACATCAGTCTACTGCTAAAAATAAATTCTATATTTAATTTCATCACATATTTTGTTGTAATTTATGTTTAATTGCTAATTATATTAATATATATTTATATTTTAACTTACAAAACAATTAAAAAAGAAACATAAAATATTTTCATAAAATATTTTTCAATATTTTTATTTTATCAAAGGCTAATGTCAGCACATCTTCCTTGCAAAATACATCATTGACTATCCTTTACTGGATGCAATTGAAACACAGTCTCCTTCAACAGCACATGGTTACATTTTCTTTAATTAAGCAGTGTCAATGTCAACAACTGATGCAGGACTTTTTCTCATGTCTGGCAGCTAACATCATTTTGTATTAGATGATCCCCCATGTACATTTTGTTTCCATTGATTGATACATGAAGTCTAAATAGAAAAAAAAAACTTTTATAAAACAACATATTAATATTTAGGCTAAATCATAAATGTTCACTTTCCAAAATTTACTACAGTACCAGTACATAGTTTTCAATATATTACTTATAAAATAAAATTTCATAAAATTATAAAACATATAATCATACCCAAACATTGAACATATGTATGTTGATTATTCTTATAGAAATGCAATGGAAGTAAATAAAATTTAGTTAGCTGTTTCATTTCATTAGTGTAAATAATTTTAGATCCATTCAAAATAAGCATAATCAACCAAATTTTACACTAAAATAAAAAAAAATTACCAAAATTCATAATGTGTCTAGTTAATTATGCTTATGGGTCAATGGTATGTGATGAAAATGACTAGGAAATGCACCAGTTTTTAGTTGTACTGGTACTCATTTAACATTAACATGTAAGGTTGAAGAAAAAACACATTAATATAAATTTAATTAAACATTCAATATAATCAGTAATTTTTCTATGGTTGATGATTCCAAGTAATTCCATCATTCCCCCATCAGTACCGGTATAACCATTTTAATTTATTGAAACTTCTTGTGCATCCCCTTCCTATCTAAAAATCAATTCAGGTTAAACACACAAGTATAAAATACACAGTAATTGCAAAAATACTGCTCAGTTATTTATTTACTTTTATTAAATTAGGTGACAACATTGTTTTATGGTTACTGTACCACTTTAACAACAAGAGTAATTGATGTAAAATGGATTCATTCTGTACATAGAAGGCCTATTTATTAGTCCTGTATAGACCTATATCTCTTAATATTTATATCCGATTGACTGAGATGCCTACATCTAAGCCTAAACTATATTAATATTTGTAAGTATTTATGAGGCTAATAATATATTATTATATAATAATATCATCAATTATTCATTATAAATGTATATATATATTAGATCTTTATCATATCATAGTAGCTCTAATATTAATATAATAATAATGCTTGCCTTAAGTCTAATCCATAAGGTAGGCCTATAGGTCTATTATTAATAATATAGGGTCTTATACTTATATGAGTATATGAGGATTACTTATTTTAATTATAATCCTATACTATAATACGAGTTAAAATTGTATGTATATATATATCCTATACTATAATACGAGTTAAAATTGTATGTATATATATATATATGTGTATATATGTCTGGAAATTTTCTTCAAAAGCGCTCTAACGATTATCTTCATGTTTTAATGCACTACTTGTTTCACCTAAAAAAAAATCTACAGCTTTTCGGCCCCACAAATAAAAATCGGAAATGGACGTTAAACAAAAATACACATTAGATTTATCGTAGATATTGATTTTGGCCGTGAAAACATGCCCTTGCTCGACCCACATGTAGTGCGGCTTTCAAGAGCGGTGTTTTGTTGCGTCGCAGTTATGACGTTTCGGGAATACCCGTAGGCTTACTACAGCAGAAAGAAGTTTAATTTCTTGTTTAAACTACTGTTGCGCACCGATGATAGAAATAATTTAAAGCAAGACCAAGTGTAATTTATGTAATGCAGGGGTGTCCAAACTACATCCAGTGGGTAACGCGCGGGCGGACAAATGATAGTATGCGGCCCTCGCGGCTTATTTAGATTAGAACGTCTTCAATATATTTTAGATTAAACTTCAATATATTTTAGATTAAATTAAAAAAAAAAGAAAACAAATACATATTTACGAATTATCTAATAGTGAGATAATAGTTTGCCGTTTAAATAATAACAGAATTAGAAGAACTTTCACCAAACTAAAGGTTTATTTTTAACTTTCTTTTATCTGACATTTTTTGAAAAAAAACAACCTCTAAAACTTTTTTTGTGTTTAAACAATGAATAGCTGTATATAGTGTACACTGTAGCAGATTACACTGCACTGTATATAGTGTTCACTGTAGCAGTATACACTACGCTGTATATAGCATACAACGTAGCAGTATACTCTACACTGTAAATAATAAACACTGTTTTAGTATTCACTTTTTTAAAAATTCAATTAATGTTTCATTAAAAATGTGTATGATTTGCTTAAAAAGGCCTACCAAAGTAAGATATATTAGAATATGTTAACATTGTCAATTCGAAATCTGGTAAACTAGAAAAGATGTAAATTCAGTATATTCGTATTTTCCTTATAACAATAGTCAGAAGTGTAATATACTGTTAGTTTTATTGAGGGGCGGGGGGGGGGGGGAGAGAAATTAAACACATTATCTAACGAAGCCTACATATATTATGATCTTTTCATTTGCAGTCTTTTCAATGAATAACATAATTTTACCTTTAATTATTTAGTATTTAAGTTTAATGCTCAAAATTAAAAAAAAATGTTTATCATACCATTGTTTTAATTAATCAATATTATATTTTACCGCGATAGTTTATTATAAATAGTAACACAAATGGAGGATATTAAATAATGTTAACACCAAACTATATTTTTTTACTTTTTTCGTAAAACAATGTTTGGAATAATACATTGAAAACATTGAAAATCTCTATATATAAAAAGATCGTGTTTGTGTCCCCACGGATCCCTATTGTGTCACTGACTTTTTTAGGCCTAGTCCTATATACTGTCTAATAGCTTTTCACATCTGACATGTGCCTTCTCTAGCTAAGTTGTTAACGTAGAGGACTGCTGTGCGTGCGAGCGGGTTCGATTCTCCAGTTAGACTATGCCTATTTTTTTTACCCGATTTACATTTATTCGTAGACCTTTTTAATTCCTATCAAACATATTTGCCGGCCGTAACTCATTGTTAGCTTGAATGGGTTGAGGGAGGGAGTTGAAAAAATTGACATAATTTTATAGGAAAGTTTGACAGTTGTTTAAGTTAAATAATTAATTAATTAATTGGTCATTTATATAGCGCCTCACTCCATACTAATAAAAGCATGCTCGGCACGCTCACAAAATCGAAACGACAATAACGCTCTAAAATAGTTTTAAACAAGGTTTCGGCCGATGGAGGCACGAAACGACAATAACATTTTAAAATAGTTTCAAACAAGTTTTTTGCTGATGGATGTGTATTTGATCAATTTAGTTGAAAAGAAAAGTCTTCAAATTCTTCTTGAATGCCTTTTTTGACACAGAGTTTTTCAGTGTCTCAGGTAAGCCGTTCCACAGTGAAGGCGCCACAGATTCAAACGAGCGTACACCAATAGGGGAAGGGGTAGAAGAACTAAAAATTGTAACGTAATTCACGATATTTTAAATTTAAACTTTTCATTTTCAGTCTTTTAAATAATAATAATAATAATATTTGTAAAGCGCTGCCAACAAACATAATGTAAGCTCAGAGCGCGTTTAACATACAACTAAGAATACGGATATTACACTAGGCCAGGTGACAGAGCTAAATTGATGATAAAAAACAAGACAAAACAAATAAATGTAGCATTAACCGACTTAACCCATAAATAAGACAGTAAGTTTCTAAAGCATGTTAAATGTTATCGAAGGTAAATATTGAAATAATGAGTTTTTAAGTTCTTTTTGAAAGTAACAGTAGAGCTTGTTCGCCTCAGTTGAATGGGAAGTTGATTCCACACTTTCGGACCGGATACTGAGAAGGCTCTAAGGCCAACGGTCGTCAGAGAGAAACGGGGCTCTTCCAGAAGCGATGAGTTTGTAGAACAAAGTGTTCTTTGCGGGACATAAGGTCTGATTAGTGCCTTGAGATAGGACGGAAACTCGTATTTAAAAATGCACTGATGGCAAAGTAGCGCCACTTTATACTCAATTCTGGAGCGAGCTTAGAAGGGCAGTTCCCGAGTCTCTTTTAGACTTGCACATAAACAAACGCGCAGTACTTTTATGTATTCGTTGTAGCCTGGCGATTTAATGACATAAATGACATATATTTCTGTTGGATTTAAAACTGACAACTCTAGCCTTCATGTTTTTTTTTGGTTTAAAATGAGATTAAGCTGCTGTTGTTTTTTTTTTTCTTTTTTTTTTGGGGGGGGGGAGGGGGTTATCGGTCAAAATCTAGATATTAGACTGCACAAATAAAAATCTGCTTCGACTGTTAGAATTTAAAGCCCATGTTATTCATAGTAGAAAAAAGAAAAAAGACAAATACAATTTATTGGTCTGGTAAAGAAGTATTTTTAAAATGTATGCACTGTTGTTTTACATACACATGATGTTAAGGTACAAGCGCCTGCTCTTTATTACCGATCGAATGATCGGTCACCTGGTACTATATATATATATGTGTATATATGTCTGGAAATTTTCTTCAAAAGCGCTCTAACGATTATCTTCATGTTTTAATGCACGACTTGTTTCACCTAAAAAAAAATCTACAGCTTTTCGGCCCCACAAATAAAAAACGGAAATGGTCGTTAAACAAAAATACACAAAAGATTTATCGTAGATATTGATTTTGGCCGTGAAAACATGCCATTGCTCGACCCACGTGTAGTGCGGATTTAACAGCGGTGTTTTGTTGCGTCGCAGTTATGACGTTTCGGGAATACCCGTAGGCTAACTACAGCAGAAAGAAGTTTAATTTCTTGTTTAGACTACTGTTGCGCACCGATGATAGATATAATTTAAAGAAATACTAAGTGTAATTTATGTAATGCAGGGGTGTGCAAACTACAGCCAGTGGGTAACGAGCGGGGGGACAAATGATAGTATGCAGCCCTCGCGGCTTATTTAGATTAGAACGTCTTCAATATATTTTAGATTAAACTTCAATATATTTTAGATTAAATTTTAAAAAAAAAGAAAAACAAATACATATTTACGAATTAATTAATAGTCAGATAATAGTTTGCCGTTTAAATAATAACAGAATTAGATGAAGTTTCACCAAACTAAAGGTCTATTTATAACTTTCTTTTATCTGACATTTTTTGAAAACATCCCACCTCTAAAGCTTGTTTGTGTTTAAACAATGAATAGCTGTATATAGTGTACACTGTAGCAGATAACACTACACTGTATATAGTGTTCACTGTAGCAGTATACACTACGCTGTATATAGCATACAATGTAGCAGTATACTCTACACTGTAAATAATAAACACTGTATTAGTATCCATTTTTTCTTAAATTCAATGAATGTCTCATTAAAAATATGAATGATTTGCTTATTAAAGCCTACCAAAGTAAGATATATTAGAATATGTTAACATTGCCAATTCGAAATCTGGTAAACTATAAAAGATGTAAACTCGGTATATTCGTATTTTCCTTATAGCAATAGTCAGAAGTGTAACATACTGTTAGTTTTAGTGAGGGGCGGGGGGGGGGAGAAATTAAACACATTTTTTAACGTAGCCTATATATATTGTGATCTTTTCATTTGCAGTCTTTTCAATTAATAACATAATTTCACTTTTAATTATTTCGTATTTAAGTTTAATGCTAAAAAAAAAAAAAAATTTAAAATGTTTATCATACCATTGTTTTAATTAATCAATATTATATTTTGCCGCGATAGTTTATTATAAATAGTAACACAAATGGAGGATATTAGAAAATGTTAACACCAAACTATTTTTTTTTTCTTTTTTGTCAAACAATGTTTGGAATAATACATTGAAAACATTGAAAATCTCTATATATAAAAAAGATCGTGTTTGTGTCCCCACGGATCCCCATTGGTCAATTTGTGAGTTTGTGTCACTGACTTATTTAGACCTAGTCCTATATAGACCTTTTCATTTTATTAATTATTCCAAAAAAGAGGTCAATGTCTACGCATGCGCAGTCGCTAGGGGGCAGAAGTTGTCAATAAAACCTTCTTCGCCTTTGTTATTTTACTGGGGGCCTAGTGGTTTTTAGGCGTAATTATATTAGCTTTTCATTTTACAAAAAAACTAATTCATAAAAACTTTATACCCAGAAGCTAGGGAGCGAACTGTACTTTTCTTTTACCTTTTGAACCAGTTTTTAACCCAAAAAACATTTATTATACATTCTAGGCCTAATGCGTCTATGGTTACCATATGTCACCATGTTAATACAGATTGGCGTCGAGCGATCAGTAAATCGTGTTTAAGCATACAAATAAAATTTAACATAGTTATATATTTATAAAGCTTTGTTTGTGTTGAAGTATCAACGCGTAGGCTATATTGTATTAAGTTATTATTTGTAGCAATAGAAATCGTAACTTTTAATTATTTTTATTTTTATTTATCGTTCGATTTCGATGTCACAAAAGAACATTAAAAAGCCAAAGTATAGGCTATATATTATAGGATTATAGGCCCTAATACTAGGCTAAGCTAAAGTAGCCTAAAGGCCTATATAAATTATAAATATAGGCTTATGGCTTATAGGATAGGCCTATAATAGCTATTATTTAATATAATATAGCATATCGAATCGGCCTATCATAACCTATATAGTTTACTATAATAGTAATAGACCTAATAACCTAATTATTAGCCTGCCTATAGGCCTAAGCCTATTACTATTAGCCTATTAGTACATTAGCCTATTATAGTAGCCTAAAGGTTATAAACTCAAACAGTTTAAACTATTAAACAATTGAAAATATTTATTATTTACTATAGAAAAGTGTTGATTAACCGATTGCGATTGCATGAAATAAGCGAATATGAAGGTAGCCTAGGCTATGCTATATAGCTAGGCCTATTTGATATTTGCAAACTGGTGCGTGTTTTCTTCATGAATTTTTAGTTATAGGCCTGTTATTGAATAATATTTCATGCATAGGACTAATGAAATGACAATAAGTCACAATATGAATAGGCCTATATATCTATATCTATATCTAGGCTTATTTATATATCTATAGGAGTAGGCCCTATAGGCCTATCCTATCATATTTAATATGGAAAACATAGGCCATAGGCCTACGCCGACATACGGTCATATGCCCGACTATACAACATAGGCCTATATATATATATTAGCCTTTTCCTACGAACAATATATATATTTTTAAAATTTAACATAATATTTGCTATGGCTATGGCTATGGTTTTTATATTCGTGAAGATGCATCGGCTATAGCCTCTGCCTCTATCAAACATTCAACATGAAATATATCTAGAATTATATTTGCCTTTTTATTAATCAAAACGAGCGATCTAGGTCTAGGGATAAGTTAAGCAATAGCTTGAATAGCCTACAGTAATAAAAGCATTATAGGCCTAATTATTTTTCTTTCGATACAAAACTAGTTCTAAACGTAATTTTTTTTTTTTTACATTGATTCTCATTAAAGAAACTCAACAAAAAGTAATGACACAGTGATCACGATAGAATCGACCATAATATTAAGGTCCAAAGCATAGAGTCCAGGTCTAAAAAAAATTTTCTTTAAAAAATAAAGAAGCTCTAAACGTTATTTTTTTAACAATTCTTTTCCTAGGTTCTTAGTTTAAGATCTCCATGTGTTTTTATGGTTTAAAGTTCAAAAACAACTATAATAACATTAAAAACCCCCAACACCTTTAGTAAAATACTATATGGAAAGAAGGAACAAAAATCTTTGTGCCCCCAACAGAAATATATGTCAGTGAGTCTCAAGGCCACGCCCCTTTTCCGGGGTCAAACTAAAAAGGTCTATACTGTCTAATAGCTTTTCACATCTGACATGTGCCTTCTCTAGCTAAGTTGTTAACGTAGAGGACTGCTGTGCGGGTGACCCGGGTTCGATTCTCCAGTTAGACTATGCCTATTTTTTTTTTACCCGATTTACATTTATTCGTAGACCTTTTTAATTCCTATCAAACATATTTGCCGGCGTAACTCATTGTTAGCTTAAATGGGTTGAGGGAGGGAGTTAAAAAATTGACATAATTTTATAGGAAAGTTTGACAGTTGTTAAAGTTAAATAATTAATTAATTAATTGGTCATTTATATAGCGCCTTACTCCATGCTAATAAAAGCATGCTCAGCACGCTCACAAAATCGAAACGACAATAACACTCTAAAATAGTTTTAAACAAGGTTTCGGCCGATGGAGGCACGAAACGACAATAACATTTTAAAATAGTTTCAAACAAGTTTTTCGCTGATGGATGTGTACTTGATCAACTTAATTGAAAGGAAAGTCTTCAAATTCTTCTTGAATGCCTTTTTTGACACATAGTTTTTCAGTGTCTCAGGTAAGCCGTTTCACAGTGAAGGCGCCACAGATTCAAACGAGCGTACACCAATAGGGGATGGGGTAGAAGAACTTAAAACTGTAACGTAATTCACGATATTTTAAATATAAACTTTTCATTTTCAGTCTTTTAAATAATAATAATAATAATATTTGTATAGCGCTGCCAACAAACATAATGTAAGCGCAGAGCGCGTTTAACATACACCTAAGAATACGGATATTACACTAGGCCAGGTGACAGAGCTAAATTGATGATTTAAAAAAAGACAAAAAAAATAAATGTAGCATTAACCGACCCAACCCATAAATAAGACAGTAAGTTTCTAAAGCATGTTAAATGTTATCTAAGGTAAATATTGAAATAATGCGTTTTTAAGTTCTTTTTAAAAGTATCAGTAGAGCTTATTAGCCTCAGTTGAATGGGAAGTTGATTCCACACCTTCGGACCGGATACTGAGAAGGCTCTAAGGCCAACGGTCGTCAGAGAGAAACGGGGCTCTTCCAGAAGCGATGAGTTTGCAGAACGAAGTGTTCTTTGCGGGACATAAGGTATGATTAGTGCCTTGAGATAGGACGGAAACTCGTTATGAAAAATGCACTGATGGCAAAGTAGCGCCACTTTATACGCAATTCTGGCTTTCACTGGGAGCCAGTGGAGCGAGAGTAGAAGGGCAGTTCCCGAGTCTCTTTTAGACTTGCACACAAACAAACGCGCAGTACTGTTCTGTATTCGTTGTAGCCTGTCGATTTAATGACATAAATGACATAAATTTCTGTTGGATTTAAAACTGACAACTCTAGCCTACACTTTTTTTTTTTGTTTAAAATGAGATTAAGCTGATTTTTTTTTTTTTTTTTTTGGGGGGGGGGGTTATCGGTCAAAATCTAGATAATAGACTGCACAAATAAAAATCTGCTTCGACTGTTAGAATTTAAAGCCCATGTTATTCATAGTAGAAAAAAGAAAAAGACAAATACAATTTATTGGTCTGGTAAAGACGTATTTTTCTTTATTACCGATCGAATGATCGGTCACCTGGTACTATATATATATATATATATATGTCTGGAAATTTTCTTCAAAAGCGCTCTAACGATTATCTTCATGTTTTAATGCACTACTTGTTTCACCTAAAAAAAATCTACAGCTTTTCGGCCCCACAAATAAAAATCGGAAATGGACGTTAAACAAAAATACACATTAGATTTATCGTAGATATTGATTTTCGCCGTGAAAACATGCCATTGCTCGACCCACATGTAGTGCGGCTTTCAAGAGCGGTGTTTTGTTGCGTCGCAGTTATGACGTTTCGGGAATACCCGTAGGCTTACTACAGCAGAAAGAAGTTTAATTTCTTGTTTAAACTACTGTTGCGCACCGATGATAGAAATAATTTAAAGCAAGACCAAGTGTAATTTATGTAATGCAGGGGTGTCCAAACTACAGCCAGTGGGTAACGCGCGGGCGAACAAATGATAGTATGCGGCCCTCGCGGCTTATTTAGATTAGAACGTCTTCAATATATTTTAGATTAAACTTCAATATATTTTAGATTAAATAAAAAAAAAAGAAAAACAAATACATATTTACGAATTATCTAATAGTCAGATAATAGTTTGCCGTTTAAATAATAACAGAATTAGATGAAGTTTCACCAAACTAAAGGTCTATTTTTAACTTTCTTTTATCTGACATTTTTTGAAAAAAAAAACAAACTCTAAAACTTTTTTTTGTGTTTAAACAATGAATAGCTGTATATAGTGTACACTGTAGCAGATTACACTGCACTGTATATAGTGTTCACTGTAGCAGTATACACTACGCTGTATATAGCATACAATGTAGCAGTATACTCTACACTGTAAATAATAAACACTGTATTAGTATCCACTTTTTTAAAAATTCAATGAATGTTTCATTAAAAATATGTATGATTTGCTTATAAAGGCCTACCAAAGTAAGATATATTAGAATATGTTAACATTGTCAATTCGAAATCTGGTAAACTAGAAAAGATGTAAATTCAGTATATTCGTATTTTCCTTATAACAATAGTCAGAAGTGTAATATACTGTTAGTTTTATTGAGGGGCGGGGGGGGGGAATTAAACACATCATCTAACGTAGCCTATATATATTAGGATCTTTTCATTTGCAGTCTTTTCAATGAATAACATAATTTTACCTTTAATTATTTAGTATTTAAGTTTAATGCTCAAAATTTAAAAAAAAAATGTTTATCATACCATTGTTTTAATTAATCAATATTATATTTTGCAGCGATAGTTTATTATAAATAGTAACACAAATGGAGGATATTAGATAATGTTAACATCAAACTATATTTTTTTTACTTTTTTGTCAAACAATGTTTGGAATAATACATTAAAAACATTGAAAATCTCTATATATAAAAAGATCGTGTTTGTGTCCCCACGGATCCCTATTGTGTCACTGACTTATTTAGGCCTAGTCCTATATACTGTCTAATAGCTTTTTACATCTGACATGTGCCTTCTCTAGCTAATTTGTTAACGTAGAGGACTGCTGTGCGTGCGACCCGGGTTCGATTCTCCAGTTAGACTATGCCTATTTTTTTTACCCGATTTACATTTATTCGTAGACCTTTTTAATTCATATCAAACATATTTTCCGGCCGTAACTCATTGTTAGCTTGAATGGGTTGAGGGAGGGAGTTGAAAAAATTGACATAATTTTATAAGAAAGTTTGACAGTTGTTAAAGTTAATTAATTAATTGGTCATTTATATAGCGCCTCACTCCATGCTAATTAAAGCATGCTCAGCGCGCTCACAAAAACGAAACGACAATAACACTCTAAAATAGTTTTTAACAAGGTTTCGGCCGATGGAGGCACGAAACGACACAATAACATTTAAAAATAGTTTCAAACAAGTTTTTTGCTGATGGATGTGTACTTGATCAACTTAGTTGAAAAGAAAAGTCTTCAAATTCTTCTTGAATGCCTTTTTTGACACAGAGTTTTTCAGTGTCTCAGGTAAGCCGTTCCACAGTGAAGGCGCCACAGATTCAAACGAGCGTACACCAATAGGAGAAGGGGTAGAAGAACTAAAAATTGTAACGTAATTCACGATATTTTAAATTTAAACTTTTCATTTTCAGTCTTTTAAATAATAATAATAATATTTGTATAGCGCTGTCAACAAACATAATGTAAGCTCAGAGCGCGTTTAACATACAAGTTAACTAAGAATACGGATATTACCCTAGGCCAGGTGACAGAGCTAAATTGATGATTAAAAAAAGACAAAACAAATAAATGTAGCATTAACCGACCCAACCCATAAATGAGACAGTAAGTTTCTAAAGCATGTTAAATGTTATCTAAGGTAAATATTGAAATAATGAGTTTTTAAGTTCTTTTTGAAAGTAACAGTAGAGCTTGTTCGCCTCAGTTGAATGGGAAGTTGATTCCACACCTTCGGACCGGATACTGAGAAGGCTCTAAGGCCAACGGTCGTCAGAGAGAAACGGGGCTCTTCCAGAAGCGATAAGTTTGCAGAACGAATTGTTCTTTGCGGGACATAAGGTGTGATTAGTGCCTTGAGAAAGGACGGAAACTCGTTGTTAAAAATGCACTGATGGTAAAGTAGCGTCACTTTATACTCAATTATGGCTTTCACGCGGAGCCAGTGGAGCGAGCGTAGAAGGGCAGTTCCCGAGTCTCTTTTAGACTTGCACATAACCAAACGCGCAGTAGGCCTACTGTTCTGTATTCGCTGTAGCCTGGCGAGTTAATGACATAAATGACATATATTTCTGTTAGATTTAAAACTGACAACTCTAGCCTACATGTTTTTTTGTTTTTTTTTTGGGGGGGGGGGGGTAAAATGAGAATAAAGCTTTTTTTTTTTTTGGGGGGGGGAGGGGGGTTATCGAGCAAAATCTAGATATTAGACTGCACAAATAAAAATCTGCTTCGACTGTTAGAATTTAAAGCCCATGTTATTCATAGTAGAAAAAAAAGAAAAAGACAAATACAATTTATTGGTCTGGTAAAGACGTATTTTTAAATTTATGCACTGTTGTTTTACATACACATGATGTTAAGGTACAAGCGCCTGCTCTTTATTACCGATCGAATGATCGGTCACCTGGTACTATGAATTATAGGTCTATGCACAGGGATGTGTCTAATGTTCATCCATGGCAATGCACTAGCCCCAGCTCTAGTCTAGGCTAAGCCTATAATACTAATACTAAACAGAATATACTCACTATAGTTAGGCTACACAGGTCATATTATATGTATAGAGTCTAGGCCTAATCAATATATAATATATGGAATTATACATGGGCCTACAATATGATAGGCATATAGGGCCTAGTTATAGTTAGCCTAACCTATAACTATAGTGTAGCCTAGGCCTAAATGTAGTAGGCTTAGTGATTACCTTAGCATACTTAGCCTAAAGATTCTTTAGTAAAGACTAAGCTCATGCCTAAGTCTAATTTAAATAATTTAATAGGCCTATAGCCAATATAGGGCTGACCGCCCAACCTATAAATATATATATTGATAATATAGGGCCTATATTATATAAATATTAGCCTAATAGTTTAGGAGTTTAGTTAGCTTTTCATTAGCTTAATTTAGCAGATAGCAAATATCGTATTGGATTGCATTATAATTAATAATAATTAAAATAGCCTACTCATTATCATTATGTAGGCAATATGAATATGTGTAGTGTAGGCCTAGGCTAGGCTATGTAGTAGGCCTAGGGCCTAGCTAGGGCCTATATGAAGTATGTGTAGGCCTAGGCCTACACCACAAGCCGTTTATTATAGTATTATAGTTTATAACATTACGTTGGTCGTCTTCATTAATAGGCAATTAATGAGTTGTATTAGCTAATCACACATAAAAATTGCCTAAGCGAATGATTTTATGAAATCATTTTATCATTGACTTAATATTTAAAAAATCTAAATCAATGGCAAATACACTTACCGTCGCTTAGGCCTACCAGTGATCAGTGAAACTAGTGAAAGGTTGAAACAAGGAAGTCTCAGTCTTCATCTTCAAAGTGTTTGGAACATAATATATACTCTGTTATTTTGCCTTCTTTTGGCATGCCATGCATTAAGGAAGTTTGTATCTATCAGTGGATATTGATGAAAGCATAGTTTCTTTTTCTTTTATGAAGATTTAACGTCGGAATTGGATCACACTAAGAAAACTTCTTATAATTTCACCATTAAAAAAAAACACTTCCTGGTGTGATCACGTGGAAATACTTATGCATAAAGCCCATTAAAATTTTTTAAATGACATCTCATAAAAATCATGACGTAGCAGTAGGCTACTACTGGAACGAACATTTTATTACTATACTATTAGTATTAGTCTATACATTTAAAAGTTTGTTTTTTTTTAAAATATGCATACAATTATTATTACATTTATTATGATATTATTAATATATTGTTAGCTTTAAACATGATGTATTTTTTGCTGAAAACAAACTAAGACTAAATCCATTATCATCTTTAAATTGGCGATGCATAACTTGCTATTTGCGCATTTGTCGGTGTGCGCTTATATAGCCGTTCGCATTTGTCACTGTGCGGGATTGTCGGTGTCCGCATTTGTCGGTGTGCGCCATTGTCCGTGTGCGCAACTATCGGTGTTCGCGTTTTTCCTGTGCGCATTTGTGTCATTGCGGAATTGTCTGTGCGCGTTTGTCGTGTGCGCAATTGTCTTGTGCGCATATGTCTGGTCACCGGTAAAACATTCCATTTCCAATCTTTTCAGTGGTGTACATTGCTCTTTTCCATTTTCCACAAAAGGTTTTATTCATTATTCATAGATTCTAGGTTCTCCTGTTCCTCACAGTGTTCAGGTCTACCCAATCTTTTGCTTGTCAGTACAATTCATTCAATCTATTTTAACTAATACAGAAAAAAATAGATTAGTTTTACAATCTTGACATGAAATCCTTAATTAATCATACATTAGTTGAACATTGGTATGTCAACATTATAAATTCTCAACCATGAAATTCTCAATCATTCTGGTTTACAGTGTCAAGTCAGTGGCACATATCCTAAATTTATACAAAACAAGGATAAGTTTTATTAGTTTCTACTTTTGATTTGCTTTTCATGTAACAGTATCCTAAAAGTGAAAAATCATATATAATACATTTCTTGGAATCTTGTTAGTCATAGTTCTGTCTTGCAGCAACTATTTTTACCCTTCATTATCATACATTCAATGATAATATAATAAATGAATAAATTCACATAGAAGAAATTTGCATCCTGACTCAGTGCAATTATTTCAACAACAGTACATGATAAAATAAATTTCCATAGTACAAAAAAAACATTTCTCAATACTTTAGTGATAGAAAAATTATCTTTTCTCAAAACCATTAACATCTTTTTCAATCAAATTATCCTCTCTGCCAAATGTTTCAATTACATTTCCAGAGATTCTCAAACATATCTTATAATCAGTCCACATTTATAATGTCCTCTGATTTAGAAACCAATTCTGCGGATAAAACTGATCTTTTTCTCTTATAGCAATTATTTTAAATGCTCAACCTAACAAGTTTGTTTAGAAATATCACACTATAATGATATTTACTCTAACAATACTTTTACTCAGTCCTTTTTCTTCACAAGTAAGGGATTTAGTTTTAAAATAGTAAGTTTGGTAACTAACCATCAGTGAATTTGTCATTCAATTCATCCTGTACTCCAGGCATAAATTTTACAAATAAGAGTAACAATGTTAACAACATCAAGCTTATTCCAATTGTTTTCAGAAGGTAAGGCTTTATCATTTTCAAATGATATAATATTTTTGCCTTTCTTTCATCACACAACAATGGCATCTGCATGTGAGCAGTGTACATTTTTTTTCTAACAAAAACAGTTATGTCAGACAAAAAATTTATGTACTTATCTAGGTACTTGCTCAGCCCAAGGAGATCCAATTCGGTCTGCCATGCTTCTTGGAGTAGTTTGAGTGGTCCTCGGACAGTGGGTCCAAAGATTGGTCCATAGGCTCCTCGACTTTCCGGATGGGATTCAGTTGACATCTCCTGCTCCAGGCATAAGTTCTTTAGGACTGGATTGAAGAGTTCCGAGGCGAAGTTGGTCCCTCGATCTGTCGGTATGGATTGTGGTAACCCATAGCTTTTGATAGTTTTGGTCCAGCTCTCCGCACTTGTTTCTTCAGTGATGCTCCTCAAATCTTCATCTGTACCGGCAACTGCAGGTTTGCATTGTTGTTTGTTCATGCTGTGGTCTATCTGTTCATAGACATCAGTAGTAGGATTTTCTTTCTCGTCGACAGCTTTCTCATGCAACTGTAGCAACTCTGGGTCTACTTTCTGCTCAGCAATCATTTCATTTTGTGATGACTTCTTTGATTGTTCATTTCCTTTCGGACAATCATGAATCATGGAGAAAATAGTAGTATCAAGTTCTACTTCTTCTTCCTCTTTCTTCTCTCGTGGGAGAATTTCTTCTTTCTTTTCCTTTTCTTGTGAGATAGTTTCTTCTTTCTTTTTCTGTGGTGTCATACCATTTATGACATCACCTACAGGATAAAGTTCTTTTTCTTTTCCTGTCTCCACAATAGGACTAGGGTCTGGATTTTCCTTCACAATCAGTTCAGGTCTCACCCTCCCTTTCGCCAAATCATTTGCTAGGATAACAGATATGCCCTCAACAGGAAGTTTTGATATTACTCCAACTGTCACATATCCTGTCACCAAGTCAGATGCAAGGTATATCCTATGTAGAGGTATTTCTTCTTTCCATTCAAAACCTCTCAATAGGACAGTCTGTCCTGTCAATGTATTATCATTCAATGGTAATACATCTTTAAGCAGCAGTGTTAATGATGCTCCTGTGTCTCGTAATATGTTTACGGACTTCAGTGGTCCTTCCTTTTGTAAGGCCACACAACCTTCACTAATGAACGGTTGAAATCTGCACAGGGTCTCTGTGTCAATTTTATTCTTCCCTTGACCATGACTTTCGGGTGTTGTTTCATCTTTCGATGACTTCAGACTCTTGTTCGAGTCAAAAATACTTTGGTCTACTTTTTCGTCTCTGTGGACTTGGACAACCAATCCAAAAGTAGCCATTCTGTATTTATAATCAGGATATTTATCCTCATTGTCTTCAGTTGTAGATTTCTCTACCTTCTGACTTTTGCTCTCAGGCAAATCCACCCTCAGTTTTTTCTGGTTTAGAAGAATCTTTCTTCGAATTCAGTTCGTTTGTATTTTCGCTTCCTTGTACATTCTGTATTTGTGCATGGCTGGCACACAGTACCACTTTGTTAGGTCTTTTGTCGCTTCTTATACTCCAACAGTCTTTGATGCTATGTCCTGTTCTTTTACAAAAAGTACATTGGACGTTTTTGTTGACAGGTTTCTTATTAACATCATTTTGTTTCACAAAATGCTCTTTTTCACGATGTTGTTGTTGTGTGTTTTCTGCTTGCCGTTGTGCCCTATTAAAATTATTTCCATCCGCGGTTCTATGACACAATGTGTATTGCTCCGCTAAATCAGCAGCCTTATGTGGGTCAGTGATGTCACGCTCGGATAAATACATTCTTACATCCGGCCTCACTTTGTTAATAAAATCTTCTAAGAGAATGATATCTTTCATTTCTTTTAATGTGGAGATATTTCTAGATTTTATCCACTGATCCATGAGCTTTTCTTCTGCTCGAAGGAAGTCTAAGTGTGTTTGGTAAGGGGACATTGTGTACTGACGGAACCTTTTCCGATAACTTTCCGGTATTTGGTTATAGGCTTTTAGTACAGTGTCTTTAATGACTTAATAATCATTTAATTGTTCCTCTTTTAACAATAGAACACAATCTCTTGCCCTTCCCTGAGTAAAAGCTGTTCTGACTAATATTCCCCATTTATCTTCTGGGAACTTACAATCTCTGCAAGAAATTTCAAAGGTCTGGAAGAAATTAGCTATTTCACTTTCTTTATCGATGTAGGTAGGGACTAGCTTTTTCCATCTGGCAATCCCTACATCATTATGAGATTCTTTTTTAGTAGCGCCTATCTTCGCCAGTTCTATTCTTTCCTGACTTTCTGTTTCTCTTTGACTTTTCTTATCTCTTTCCTGACTTTCTATTTCTAGACGTCTTTCTTCTATCTCAAGACGTTTCATTTCTAGCTGAAACCGTAACTGTTCAGACATCTGACCTTCAACTTGATATCCCTCCGCGCTTGATTCTACTTTCATTTTTCCACTCGCAATCAACACACCTTTTATCTGCTGTGTCAACACAATTCTGGATGGTGTAGTCTCAGTAACTTCTATCTTCAAGATCTCAGCTTTTAACTTCTTTATGGATAAAGTTTTCAAAACTTCTTCTTCTGGATTTTCAATAAATTCCATTCTTTCATTAAAAGATTTTTAAAGTAGTAAATTTCCAACTTACGTTTTTCCAATCGGAAGAATGAATTCAGCGTTATTAGACTTGCTCAGTAGGTCACGGCTCCAACACATAACATAACACAACTTGAATATATATGCTTCACTATACAACTTATATCGGACGCAAGCCATCAAATTGTTATGGACTGTCTCTATGATGACTATTATTACGACTCGTTAAATCGGATTCAATGAATATAGTTGTATCTTTATTAGAAGTCTCTAGATTCTGCTAATCTGTAGCCCAAGCTAGGGGTTCTTTGACTGACAGGTCTATGCAGTAATGTAGTATATTCGTGATAATTATCTTCAACACCTTTTTTTAACAATGATAGATCAAACAACTCCAGTTGTTGAAAAAATAATTTTATTTAAATTGTAGACTCGAAAGAAACGATCAATAAATGCATCAATTGATGGCAACATAAGTATTTCAAAAAATGGCATATAATATACAAGTATCAATATAGCGACTTCACTCTACAAACTTTCAAACTGAACTAACTTTAAGGAGGTGGGGACTTTACAAAGAAAACTATCATCGAAGATTCTACAGGGTCTTAATACGCATTTTAACCTCTTTCTCTATAAAATACTGCGATCCAGAAGTATCATATTATTTTTATTTAAACTGCCCTCAGGGCACAAAGGTCAAACCTTGGTCGCCTTGGACTTTAATACGCACTTGTTAAGAGGTCAATGCCTTACTACGTCATTCCTCTATGACCGATATTCGTAACAATATCTTTGATGTTATTTCTGTTTAAATCTTTTATTTTGAGATTTTTCATCAATAAATGACATTTTATGTGCTTAAAGTCAATGAGATGTATGATTTTATCTTATTCTCCAATGCTAAAGTGTGTTAGAAATAGTTTGTCTGTATGATTTTATATTATTCTCCAATGTTAAAGTGTGTTAAAAATAGTTTGTCTGTATATAAAGTATGACCCAAAAAAGGGAACACTAATATTTTATCAATGTAAAAGAATTACCCAAAAATGGAACACGAAGTACAATATGTATGCAAAATATCGAAGTACGGCTAGGGTTAAAGTGTAACAGTTATTTAATTATACCTTCTGCTGATTGTAATAAGTAAAGCAGGATATATATTATATCAATTACTAGCGACAAAGTGTCCATATTTTAAACATATTTTAAGGAAATAGTTCTAGTGAGGTCTAGTGACATAGTTTACGTTTGAATGCTGTTCTTAGTGAAGTTACTGAAGCTTGATTTTTTTTTAATTGCGAAGCGCCTGCAATTGAGAAAGTCTATTCACTTTTATACCTTTTCTTATCTTAGGAGGACCATAAAAAAAGTGAACACATTAATCTGAAAGTAACAGGTCAAGATGGCAGTGTTGTACACTTCAAAATTAAAAAGACTGCACCTCAAAAAAGTTAATGGATGCATTCTTTGACAGAGCTGTAAGTGAATATAAGATTTACGTGTGGGTATTTATTACAGTTTGTTTAGATGTCCAGCGACCAGACCAATATGCTAAGAGTATTGTTCCAGGGGGCATGTCACAAGATTTTTCCGGCAGACCTAAATATATCGTGTCTTCTTGTCTTAGTGGTTAGCTTATCCGACTGCCAGTCGATCACACAGTGCGTTCTTCCTCACTGAAACATATTTTCCTTTTTGCAATTTTTAAAAAATAATTTCCATTAATATTTTTTTCTACCTCACACGTCTTTAGTCACTGCTGCAGTAGTGATACTGAAACCCTAATTCTATGTGTAAACAAAATAAACCATGTCCGAGTGAGGTACCCGGATGAAAAAGTAATATCTATAATCAGATTTTGTCGTCATTTCAGATCAATCCTATTAGATCTAGATTTTTTAATTACTTCATCAATATGAGGTTTCCAATATAACTTGTCATTTATTATCACTTCTAGATACTTAGCATTGTTAGTTTGAGTTAGTTCTTTACCATGAATGAAGTAGTTTGCTAATATTGGTTTCTTTTTCTTGATACCCTTTATTAGTTGGCATTTTTCTGGGTGAAAAGACATACTGCAGCTGGATTCTCATTTTTGTAGTTCATCGAGGTCTTTTTGTAGAAGTTCACTATCTTTCCTGTCTTTATTGTTCAATGTTCTATAAATTATGCAATCATCTGCAAATAATCTTACTTTTGTTCATGAGTCGATGCGATTCGGCAGATCATTAATATAAATTAGAAATAGTAGCGGTTCTAGAACTGTTCCTTGTGGATCTTCTGAGTTTACAGTTATTGGTGATGACTTAGAGCCATTTATTACCACAGTTTGTTCTCTGCCTATAAGAAAGTCATAAATCCACTGTTGACCAGAGATGCCAATATATTTTAGTGTTTTTTGTAAACTAGAATGATGAACTTTATCGAGTGCGTTCGAAATGTCTAGTAATATAGCATCAATTTGGTTGTTATTATCTAATCCTTTAGACAATTCATCTATTAGGCCTATTAATTGAGTCTCACATGATCAATTTTTCCTAATACCATGTTGGGGTGAACACAGTGCATTAAGTTTGTCTAGATGATTTACTACACTACTGTACTATATATTATATGATCAAGTATTTAACATGTTATGCTTGTTAGGGAAAAAGGTCTGTAATTTCTTGGGTCAGATTTATCTCCTTTTTTAAAAAGGGGGCTTACATTAGCTAATTTTCAATCTTTGGGCACTTTGCCCTGGTCTAGAGAGGCCTGAAAATGTATTTTAGAGATTGGGGATATTAAAATAGTTAGTTCTTTAAGCAGTGTTGCTGGTATCTGGTATATCATCTGGACCAGAAGCTTTGTTTACTTTTAAGTTGGTTAGGAGTTGTTTAATGCCTTTTTCATCTACATTTATATTTCCTATCTCTTCTAGTTTGTTTAAATTTATGAAGATTCCTTTGTAACCTGGATTTGAAAAAGATGATGCAAAGTGTGTGCTTAGGATATTAGCGTTAGTTTCATTATCATTATAAGTTTCATTGTTTTGGCCTTATAGTGGAGTTATGCCTGTAGTGTCCCTATTTCTTGATTTAATTTTAATGTTGGACCATAAGTTGTTATTATTATCTTTATAAATTATATTGTTTACATATTCATTCTGCAGCTGTCTGCTTAGTTTCTGAGTTAAATGTTTCAATTTTAGGTATTTTTATATAGTCGTATTGAATTAGTTGCCTTAAACTTTGTGAATAGATTTTCTTTTTGTTTACACAGTTTCTTTAGTTTAGTGTTAAACCAACATTTGTTAATTTTATTTGATGTTTGTTGTGTTGGCACATAATCAGCCATTATTGCTTTCAAGTTGGTTTTTATGAATTTCCAAATATCTTCAACTGGACTATTTATATTGTACTTAGTAAGAAAATTGGTTTGGAATTTTATTGCTGCTTGATGTAGTTCTGTTGTGTTACATTTATTCCAGAGATAAATTATTCTTTTAGGTTTCTTGCTTATTTGGGTTTTATTTTGTTATTTACTCTGACAATATCATGATCTGAAAGTCCAGGAATTATTTCATAATCTAATACTATTACTAGTCCTGGTCTGTTCGTTAAAAATAAATCTAGTATATTATGGTTTCTTGTTGGATTTTTATTAATTTGGTCTAAGTTTAGATTTTGGATGGTATTGATAAACATTTCATTTACCGGGGTATTTCTTTTGTGTTTTGGTGCTTTTCTATAGAGTAGCTTTTCCAATTTATATCAGGGAGGTTGAAGTCCCCCATTATCCAAATTATAGCATTTTTATATTTAGTTTCAATACTTGTCAGCTGATTACACAGATCAGACATGCACTCTGATGTTGAGTTTGGTGGTCTGTAAACACTGCCTACAATTAGTGGTTTTGAATTAGATCTGCTTATTTTACAAAATACTGACTCCATGTTTTTTTTGAGGTTCTAATTTAATTTCTTCAGCTATTGGGGTAGATTTTATGGCTAGTAAAACTCCTCCATGCCTGTCTGACCTATCTTTCCTAAAAATTTCATAATTATTATTGAATATCTCTGTGTTGTAAATATCTGGGCTAAGCCATATTTCGGAACCTGCAATTATGTCTGGTTCTTCATTATTTATTAAAAGTTCCAAATCAGCTTTTTTATTTTTAATGCTTTGGAAATTTATTGTAAGAGTTTTGAGGTGATATTGATTTGGGGTTTTATGGGATTTAGTGTTAAAGAGTGTCTTTTTACATTTTTTTATTGGTGTTGATCTAGCTAAGGGTTTATTTAGGTCTAAAATATTAACTTCTGGGCTTGTCAAGGCACTGTAGGGATTAGTGGTATCCAGGTCATGAGAATTAAACAGACCTGAATGTGGCAACCCACACTGTACACAGTGCCAAGAGGCATCTTTATTTCCTAATGCTATATAAATTGGGGTGTTCATAAATCATATATGCAAGCATGCAGCATGGTACCATTCGCCATTCATCACATCATTTAAAATCATTAATAAAAATGCAAGACTAGACTCGAACCACGGATAAGTGTAGGACGCAATAATCTTCTTTATAGTATAGAAGGCGCGTCTGTAATTGTAATGTATAAGATAAGAAGATAAGTATAAGATAAGATACGATAAAATTTAAGAAAACAAAATGTCTGCTTCATTCGCAAAAACAACCAAAAACAACAAAGGGGGGTGACTTCACAGCGTCGCCTCGCGCGCTTTGCCTGCTTCAAAAAAACAACTTGTCGGCTGGCGAGACGACGAGTGAGGGAATGCTGTCCTGATGGAACTGAATATTATTATCCAGGTCGTGGGCCGTGGGAGAGGAGAGGCGAGAGGGCACTGTGGGGGGGGGGGGAGTTCATTTAAAAGGAAAATGTAAGAAAAATGTTGGTTTCACGTAAAAAAATGCCTGTGCAACTTTATATCATATTAGTTTTTTGGCGCAAAGCTAGAAAAAAAAAGATGCACTAAAATTTTTTTTAGAACTATTCTTACGGAGTAAGGAGATATTTTTGAGATTTGCGACACAGATATTTTTCTGCACATGTTTTATTTCCAGTAGTCAATCAATTATTTAATTACATGATGGTAAACTTAGTTTAGAAAGAAAGGGAGTATAATCAGGGGTGTAAATGAAATGGCAGTCGGAAAAAAAATCTGAAAATGCCGGGGTCCAGGGGTCGTGAAGGTAAACTTAGTTTAGAAAGAAAGGGAGTATAATAAAAACTTCGTTTTTATGAATTATTCTTGTTTTTCAAATAGGTTATCTTTTCAATCTTTTGAAATGGATAAATAGTGTGATGTTTGCAAGATTTGGGAAGTAGCCTAGTCATAGGTAAATGTAATTAAACATTTATAATGTATATTCATAAACGAATCTATTTTTCCCTTTATGAACTTTATGATTGAATCAACAGCATAAAAAGTACTTAGGCCTACACCTAGTCGTGTTTATTGGGTAAACAAAACAAAAACAAACGTATATTATTATTATTTCTTTTTGGGAGGAGACACAAAATAATGACAGTGAATTATATTTGTAAAAGTAAAAAGCTTTGCCCCTCTGTATTATAATTTATCGCTCCGTGAAAGTCCAGCCCTTAATTAAAGGACAGTCAGTCGAATGCCCACTTGTGTTTAGCGGGAAATTAATACCCAAAGCGTCCCGTTAAGGATAACATTAACAGTACCAAGAACAAAAAATGGGGTGAAAAGAGAATGGACTACGTCGAGGATAAAATTTCCTCTTGGTCAGTTGGGTAGGTGGTCAATCTTATTGTCCTTATAATGACATACCGGTAGTCTTCCCTATAGAGTTATCTGTGTAGCACACCATGACAAGGTAGGCAACTCCTTAATACTGTAACTGTAAGAACTGAATTGACGGTTTCTTCAGCTGTAAGAACTGAAGTGACGGTTTCTTTAGGTCTAACACTAACACCTATATTTTTTTTTAATTTGATACCGGTACCGGTACGCCAAAAGGAAATGTATATTAATTAACAGAAATGTATTTTACTTTTCAAGCTGATGTTTCTAGAGATGTGATGTAGGCCTACACTCATTTTTATGTAAGTTGAAACACTAGTAGATATAATCATGTCCATAAAAATGAATTTTTCATTGTCTGCATCAAAAATATTTTAGTTTTAGAGACCTTTGTTTAGCTTTGACTTTGACACAGTTCATTGAAAACAAAAAGATGGTGTTTTGTACTTATTCATGTCTGCCACAGCAGGATAGAGTTAGTAGAGACCCTACATCAAACTCTGAACTTACTAAATTTAGTTTATTACCTAGATTTGAAATTTTAACTCATATAATTGTTTTTTTGTTTAATGGTTTGGGGTATTTTCTTAGTGCATACAGAAAAATATAGCTTTACGATTTTTTACTTCGCCAAATAATTCATGACTGACTGTTATAGTGTTATTAGTGTTTTATTTTTACATGAATTTATAATTAAAAGAAATTTAAATTAACAAATTGTATTTAGATTAGTTATAATTAAACTTAAACCATTTGTTTTTATTGTGTTGAAAATAGTTTGTTAAAGAAAGGTGGATCTCACAAATGGTACTGGGTTTTATGGCATTAAAAAAATCAGATTCTGAACAGTTCGGGTTAGGTCTACACGCCTATTTAAATCTCAATCTCAACCTAGGTTCCTGGTTCTGGAAACCATATTTGAAATTAAATGTTTTATTATCATAATAATTTTTAATAATATCTGACAGTTCTAAGTTGACTTCATGGTTTCCCAATAAATTACCTTTCCTTTGACCTCAGTCCTGCTACAGGGGTATGTTAATGACTTTTTTTTAAAAATAGAGTCGGTTGAATATTAGGTTTTTGGCAGGCTAAATTAATTAAAAATCTACAATTATCAAAAGGTTGTCCATGCATGGTCTAGAATACCGTAGACAATTTTTAATTGTAGCTGACCATAGTTTAACAAAGGGCTACATGTATCTTGGAGCTGTTTTTCTATATATATAATATAAAAAATATATAGGCCTACACTATGTATCAATCTACATAATATTACCATTTAGAAATGTTCAATCTGAACGCTCTCAAAACACTATTTAAACACATTCACAACAAACAAAAACAACTTAATAAAAAAATAAAACATGAGTCATCTTGATATCATAGAGTAATTTTTAATACATTTTTGAACACAAAGTAGATAATAACTAAAACCAACATTAGAAATACGCACAAAAAAAAACGCGAAGCCCCTAAATGTAAAAAGTAATAGAAAATAGAATATGTGTCTTTGTTCTTGTTGTTGCAGGGCAATAAAGAAATTTATTCATTGACTCATTGCATTCACAACAATACAGACACCAATTACTGTCAATGACATTAAAAAAAAGAAGATGATCATGAATAATAATGAGAGAGGGTTTACGCAACACACCCCAAATAATAAGCAAAAATGACATGTAGGCTACACAGGTATAGTAGAAATATTAGTTAAACACAATTTTTTAAGTTTGTTTTGTTTAGTTTAATGCTGGTGAAACAAACTCTTAATCTTTAAAGATGCATTACAAAATTAAAACATGTTAATTATTACCAAAAATTAACTACTGTATGTTGGTAACAAAGCTACATAAACACTTTAAAGTGTTTCTATGTTGGCAAATAAAATAATCAAACTGAGTCAATAAAAAAATAAATCTCACAAAAGTGTTGTTGTAAAAAAAAACATGCAGGAAATGTACACAGTTATTATAGCTAGTTATCTAATGCAAACTTTACTACTGTTACACATTCGTTTACATAATAAGTAAGGTTAAATAATGAAACAAAAATAAAATTTAAACAACACATCTATTATTAAATAAAACACTACAACATTATGTTTCATCTTAAAATATAGGCCTACACGTAGGCCTATACAAATTGGTAATAATAAAAACTCATATAAAATCCAATATGTCGGCCGTTGCCATGGCAACTAATCCATTAAAAAAATTGATTGCTCTGTATTAATATCCCATACTCGTTATGTGAGTTATGTGGTTAATGTTTCAGACGTTTTGGTCAGAAAATTTAAAAAAAAATGCCTATAACGTGCCTCCCAGCTTTAAATCAAATAAAAGTAGGCCTATGCCAAATTGCCAAAAAAATAATAGTTTCCTTTGTATTTACAAATAAAATAAATATGTAATAACAAGGCTACCTAATGATAAAATTGGAGTTTAGCGATAACTGGGGTAAACAAAGTGATTATCAACAAGCTTCAAATTATCTGCTGTTTCAGAGATGATTTTGTGGGACGGAATCCTATTCTTTTGGGAGGACTGCCTCATTATAATTCTCGGGTCTGACGCACTAAATCATCATCCTCATCAGTGTTCTAGTGACCTTAATATCTTCTGAGGGCAGCCAATGGTGTGCAAGCCACGACTCCCTCATCGTATTTCTCGGGTCTGACATCACTATCTCATCATCCTCATCAGTGTTCGAATCCATCAGTGAGTAAAATTCGGCCTGTAAAGAACAAACGATTTTGTCGTTTTTAAAAAAAAATTAAAGTATGCCATTTTACCAAAAACATATTTTTTTCTTTGTATATACAAATAAAATAAATATGTACCTACCTAATGAACAAAGCTACTGAATAATAAAAATAAAATTGGATAATTAGCTTATTCACAAGAGTTTAGCAATAACTTGGGTAAACAAAGTGATTGTACAACCATGACAAAGCCCATTAAAATCTCTAATCAATCCCAAAAAGAGGGCATGTAAAAAGAGTTCAAAGGCCCTCAGTACCAGTTAAACTCCTGGAAACCCATACCTTCTAAATGGCAGGTCAAGGCTATGACTAATGCAACACTGCTTTCTACTACTTGTAGAAAATTTTACAACTAAATATATATTTTTTTAAATTTTCAAATGTAGGAACTGACCTTTTTATTTGTAAGCCAAGGAATTTTACCATTCCGAACCCCGTAGTCGAACACCAGCTCTTCGCCCATTTGAATATCTCTAAGTGCGTAGGCCCCAATCCTTGGTTGAAGATTTTCTAAATCTACTACAATAGGCTTGTAGAACTTAATGTTAGGCTGCCTTGAGTGGTTTAACAGCCTAGAGTAGCTTTCAAAATGACGAGTGGCATCAATGGCCATTTTGCATCCCTGAAATAAAGTGATCAAAATATTTAACAAATGTAGCATTTAAACTCTAACTCTAAAATAACACTGAACACTTAGGCCTATGTGTTGGCAACATCAGCGATGCCTATTCCCAAAAACTAAATTAGTTTAATAAGCACTTTTCTTATAGTACACAACTCTCCACTCAATCATGATTTTATTATTACTTTTTTTTTCCAATGACAATACAATTTGACACGTGTATTGGAAATTCAATTATAAATTCATAGTAAACTAAAAAATGTTTTTATCGGATAAGTGAATCCGGGGTTTTAAAAAAGTGAGCTGGTTTTTTTGTTTTCAGTTCAGTGATGTGACATTGCCCTTAAACATAAACATGCTATTTTCTTTTGCAAGACAGTTGAAACATATTCTTGCAGACATTCTAATTTTCTTTTATCTCTCACATATATATATATATAGGCCTATATTGTTACGAATTTTGGTCATATATGAATGACGTACTAGGGCATTGACCTCTTAAAAAGTGCGTATTAGATATTAAGAGAGGCCAAGGTTTGATATATACCGGCACATATATATATATAGTGCTTTTTGTGCCGGTACGCACCGCTACCCTTTTTTCTAGAGACTACTAATTTCAGTGACTTTAAGATTAAGAGTTATAGCAAGAGGTGTCAGAACCATCAAGTCTCGCTGTGCCGTAGGCCCTATACCATCTATACAACATCCAATTCCGTCTAGAACAAAATTCCATCTAGCTGACCTGGTCTCCGTTTTTGTGTTTTTCTCGAGGACCAGGCGGTACAGCATATACATGTAGATTGGCGAGGACGAATAGTGACAACACAACAAATGAGAGAGGGAGTTCACTGGCCCCCAAGCCCTGGACAGCTGAGCAAATCAACCATCTCTGCCAAGGTCACTGAGGTGGTAGTGCCTGATGCTCATGCAACCGATGAGACGCACTACGCAAAAGTTCGTCTAAAATCTCCAGAAAAGTCTTTAAGGCTTCACCAACCAACCGGTTTACACCGGGATAACAGGTTTGGCTGGAAGGGGCAGCCACAGAGATAACTGGCTTGTGGCAGCCAAGCGTTCATAGCAACGTTGCTTTTTGATCCTTCGATGTCGGCTCTTCCTAACATTGTGAAGCAGAATTCGCCAAGCGTTGGATAGTTCACCCACTAATATGTAGTTTATACAATTCGTATTTTAACTGTAACTATAGGCCTATATAAATTGAGCTATCCGGGCTACGCTGGGCAATTATTTGAGCTTGTTTGATATACAATACATGGGCATTAAAAGTAAGACATACAATTGCGATAGAGTCAATGAATAACCTTATGTTGGGTCAGAATGAGGAAACTGGCTAAAGGCCTTTCTTAACCGGGCCAAACAGTAGGTTCGCAAACCAGATCGTCGATCCTACCCGAACTTTTTTTAGCGGAAAGGCGCAAGAAGGTGCAGAAAGACGCGAATGCATATTTGCGGTAATTAACATGGCGGAACTGTACTTAAACGATGATGAGACCATATTTGTTTACGTTTCCAGAGAAGTACGTCAATTGTAGGATCGGCCTTGTTAAAATTGCAAACCCCGATCTGCGACCTCATAGAAAGGTTAGGGGTTTGTATTCGTACACGTGACTATGGTTTGCAAACTAGATCACCGATCTCAGGTTCGACCCGGTTAAGAAAGGCCTTAAGTATTTAGTAGGGAATGAGAGAATAGTGGATGATTCATACTTGATTTTGTGGCAATCATTCAATAGCAATGACAAATATATGATTATATTATGGATGCAAGCTTAATTGTAACCCCTAGAAGAGTGTGAATGCTGTGTTGGAGCCTTTTTTGCAATCCTAGTGGCTACAAGGATCGCTATGATAATACAGTGTTTCTTCATTTTATATTTTAATAATAGATCTAGGCCTATATACTTTTTAAAAAATGTAAACATAACTCAATCGGCTAAACATATTTCTTTTAAGTACCAAGCAATTTAAAGTTGCCACTTTTTTAATGATTGATAAATGTTATGTTGTGTTTAAGCTTGGAAAACTGTAATAGTAATATATTATAATATAACTTTTCCCCGGCTATTGTTAAAGTAAAGATACAAATTTATATATATCATCTAGGCTATAGACTGTTATATTTAATTTTTAATAATTAAAAAAAATATATAAATATAAGACTTATATAGCGCATATCCCATTCTTAACAGTTCTATGCAATGTGAACACAATAATGCCTGCTGGCGCTGGCATAACACGTTTACAGGCAAAAACTCCTGCAGCGCGACAGGGATCCGTTGGTGGCAGGGATAGAACCCGCGACGTGTCAGTTGGTTTCTGGTTGACAGTCTGATAAACTAGCCGCTGGGCCAGCCGGCTTACACAATATTGTAGGGATAAAAAAATTGGGTAGACAAATGTTAAAAAACAGAGCAACACCAATCATATTGTAAGATAACAAGATTATAACACTATTTTCTAAATTCTTTTAAGAAACTCACTTTGTACACAAAGGACATTATGTAACAGCCCTCATTGTTATGCTCATAAATTTGTTCCCTTGATGCTGCTTCATCTTCAGATATAAAGTCTCCTTCATATTCTAATACAAAGGAGTACTTTTTTAGAAGAGGTATAGCCAGGTACACTTCTCTGCCTTTATTGTGTTCATATTTGATAGTAAATTTGGTTCCTTTTTCCTTCTGGTACCAATATGATATTAACCCTTTTGTAATTGTTTCTGTAAGAGTCAGTTTTGGAGTTCTGCATTTCCTTTCTGTAGTGAAAAAAAAAAAAACAAAACTACAGCATGATCACTTAGAAATGCGACCAAATAATATTAGAAGTATGGACCAAATAAAAAACACATTAAAAATATTTAAAAAAAACTATTTTTTTTTAAATCTGCACTTACTTTTAGGGTTATCCTGAAAAGTAAAAGAAAAATAGTTGATTTTTGTTGTGGTGTTGAACAGTAAAATAAATACAAAGTCCACAATGAATTTCAGAATCGTTGCTAATGGTAACTTCAACAAAAGGTATTACAGAAATATTGCACATTTTGAAAAAGTATGTAAAAGCGTTAGAGAACTAAAAAAAAATGTTTTCTATTATTGTACTCTATAAATATATCTCCGTTTACTAGTTCAATTTACAAATGTGTTTTAATGAATTCTTTTTAAACTAGATGGTATGGGATATTATAATGTTGTTAGCCTAAATATTATATCAAACAGTCAAAATTGTCTACATTTTATTTCTTTACCAAATTAAAACAAATAGTAGGGCATTTTTTAGACATTATAAGGACTTAAAAATTATAATTATAGATTTTACTTATATTTCTTATTGTAGCACCTCATCCAAATAAAGATTATAAGAGTCTGTGAATAAGTAAAATGAGAGTTAATAGCCCTCTTCAGCCTCCCCCACCACATCCTTTTTTTTTCATTCATTTTCTACTTTTATTGATACTGCCTCCCTTCTGCCAACCACCATCATCACCACCCACTTAAAATATAACAAGTTTGTTGGTGAAGAAAAATAAAATGAGCCCCATCTCGCCTTCCCATTATCATCATCCCTCTCTCTTGCAATATCGCCCATTTTACAGTACATGAAAAAAATGATGCCCCCCACTGCCATTTTTACTGACAGATCGTCCGTGTCTGTACCCTCCACATTAAACTCCATTCCTCTTAACCCGAAAACTCCGGAAAACGATTACAAATGCCCCCCCCCCTATCCCTTTACCTCTTTGCTGCTTTTTTACTGACAATAGCTGAATTCCCCCCCCCCCCACACACTATATCACCCTAATCCCCAATATCAGGTATGCCCAGCTCTTCATCCCCCCCTCTCAAACTGGAACAGACAGTCACTAGCAGTCAAGGCTGGGGAGAAAACTCACACACACATACACACGCATAAACACACCCACACACACACACACTAGCACGCAGTTAAAAGTAAAAGGGCTGTGTAAACTTGGTATTAGACCTGTATCAATTTGTTCTAGTCTAGGCTCAATAAATTGAGGTTACCCGAAACCTAAGTGATAAGTTAATACCGTATTTTATGTGAAATTTTAATATAATAACTTAATTACTATCCCTAAGTCATTAGATCGTCAGATTTACAATGGCATAGGACATAATAATAATAACAAGTAGGCCCTATACTTACTTCATTGTTATTTTAATAAAATAAAAATTGTTTCTATAAATTTACGAAGATCGGCGAGCTAGTTGGCAGATTTAACAAATCATTTATCTGGAAAATGGTTGAGTCAGAGGCGAATTTCTGAGACAATTTATAGTTATATACTAATAATATATATATATATTTTTAATATGTATTTTTAAATATGAAAATACATTACCTTGTTGTAGCCTTCAGAACTGCCTTCTCGACTGCCCGAGATATATATTGAGTCTCTTTTTGAACTATCTGGAGCATTGGAAGGCTTAAATATAGCAATCTGAGTTGAAGTAGAAACAGATGTAAATGCAGATAACTTTCGTGATGGCAGAGTATATGATGATTCATCATCTGATCGTGATGGCACTCTGTGTAATGGTGACTCATTGTCTGATATGACAATCACATCTGGAGATTTTTGGGCTAGACATTTCTTTCCTAGTTGAGGATCTCTGATCTGGTTCTTTTTATGAGCTTCAGGAAACTTCCGAACAGAGGTAGATGTTTTAGAACCTACATTCTCATATTCTAAGGAATCCTCTATTATAAACAATGATTGCTGTTGAGTGTGATTTTTAATTTTTTCTTCAGGTTTGCCTGAATCCATAAAATCCCCCACTTCACTCAAACTTTGCACTTTTTCATTAATAGACCACCAATGGAGGACTTTGTTTATGGCACTTTTTTCCTCACTTAATCTAGTTCTACGTTTTTTTGGACCTTCTTCTTGTGACCTTAATATCTTCTGAAGGCAGCCTTTGGTGTGCGTTTTCTTGGTCTTTTTTAAGTAAGTGAAATCGGAAGCAGGATAAGATACTGGAGTTGACTGCTGCTGTGAGCTTGAACTTGTAGAATTTGATTGAGAAGGCTTTAAATTATCAACATGTTTCAAATTATCAGCTGTTTCAGACATAATTTTGTGGCACGGAATTATATGCTTTGGGGAGGACTCCCTCATCGTATTTCTCGGGTCTGACGGAACTAACTTATCATCCTCATCAGTGTTCGAATCCATCAGTGAGTAAACCGGCCTGTAAAGAACAAACAATAATGTCGTTTTTTTTAAAATAACTAACGATAATGAGATCGATATGACAATGGAAGGAGTCACAGTTGTTACAATTAACTATAAATGTTTTAATTATTATTATTTTTGTCTATTTTAGTCAAAAATTTTTTTTTTATCTATCAATTTAGGGGGGGGGGGCACTTTTCCAGGGGGGGGGGGCAACTGCCCCCCTTGCCCCCCCCCCCCCCCTGCGGGCGCCCATGGAGGAAAATGAGTTTCCGATACCAGATGGGAAGCACATGCTGTTGCAACTGAAGCTATTCTAAAGTTTCCTCCTCAAATTATAGAAGCGTTAGAATGTTTACAAGAAGACCAGTCACAGAAGGGGGACTCCAGAAGAGAAGCAGAAAACATTGAAAAGAAGATGCAAGAATTAGAATTTGCTCTCATGCTTGTCTTTTGGGAAAAAGTGTTACAACATTTTCACAGGGTCAGTCAAGCTCTACAAAATGAGCACGTGAACTTGAAAACGTGAGCTGATTTATATTCTTCACTAGCAGATCATTTGCATGAATGTAGGAATGAATTTGAAATATTTGAAGAAGCTGTAAACGAAAAAACACCAGATGTGGATTATAAGTGAACGAATGTCACCATTAAACGAAAGACAGTGGTCATTGATGGTGATGCCCTGAGGTATCTCTGAATGCCAGAGACAAATTTCGTATATCTGCTTTCTACGCCATTGTTGACAAACTTGAGACAGAGATAAGTAGACGAGGACAGGTATACAATGATATAGCAGTTCGATTTTCCTGTTTGGTTGATGTATCACAATCATCTCAGTGTTGTGAAGGACTAATAAATGCTTATCCTGAAGATCTGAACAATAATTTATATACTGAACTACAACATTCCCACTCATATATTTGCCACAAGTTTGGTGCATCAAAATCTGAAAACAACACGTTCAGTCATGCAGAATTATGCAACCCAATAACGAACTGTTGCAAAGTTTAGATAAACATAAAGACAAAAACACTTTCCTTAGGCCTATCCTTTATGCGAGAGCAAATGCATTTAAGTACTATTTCTTCTCGAGTGGCATTCGGGCATGGAATGTGCTGCCTGAACAAACCAGGAAAATTAACAAATTTAAAACATTAATAAAAATGCAAGACTAGACTCGGACCACAGATGAGCGTAGAACACATATATTCCCTTTATAGAAGGAGCGTCTCTAATGTATAGGCCTAAGATAAGATAATAGTTAGAGTCAACATCGAGTGTTTTTTTCCAAATGTAGAAATTGCCTTGCGCATATTTTTAACATTAATGGCTACAAACTGTTCAACTGAGCGCTCTTTTTCTCATTTGAAGCGTACAAAATATCCAAGTAGATCGACAATGAAACAAGAAAGCCTTGATTCCTTATCTCTGCTGACAGGACCGGCTCTAGGGTTTTTGACGCCCTAGGCAAAAAATAATTCTGCGCCCTCATTAATAGTGCCTTCTGCGGGAAGAAACTGAGTAGGCCTAGTGTCATACTTTCCTATTTACTAAGACAACTTAAATAAAATACCCTTCGCCTTTCACTACCTAGATCTAGTTATTCGTCTGCCTATGCTAGTACTAGTACTAAACTTTAATTTAGTTTATATTTTTACATCCCCAAATAAAAAATAATCCTCAATTATGCGCCCCCCCCCCACCTAATTTTGCATCCTTGGCGGCCAAGGAAGAAAAACAATGTTTAAAAAAAAATGCTTTCATTATATGCATAAGCCGGCACTGTCTGCTGATGATTGAGGCAGACTTGTTGCGCAAAATTAACTTTGATTATGTACTAACAAACTTTGCCAGCTCTTAATCTCGAAAAAAGAACTTGGTCAGTGGAGGATCGGGGCCCGGGGCAGAAGGGGGCACCCATGTGGGTTTGTGCCTAAGGGCACCAATCAAGATGGCTTAATCCGGCCCTGGCCTATGCCATTTATTTTTTATAAAAAAAAAAAAAAGAAATATTAGCTAAAATAAAACGGGCTAATTATCTCCCATTAACTAAAAAAATGTTGCAACATTTGATTAAATAGCGATGCTGAAATCGTTATGTTTTGTAATATAACAAATATTACTGATTATTAGACCTAAACTTTTTGCAACCAAAATTGGAAAAAAAAATTACAAATTGCTAGAACAACACACCAGCAAACGATTCGCATTAATACCAGTAACGGAGTGATTATTCGCACAGTTCTTCATATAACGCTAAGCGTTATATGAATATTTCTAGCTGCAGATAACGCTCGGCGTTATTCGAAGATTCGCACAGGTCTTCATAATCGGTTGTCTTTCCCTATCGGCCTATATATACTATTTATTGATAAAGTTGAACAAAATTTCGTGGCCTAATGGATAGTGCTGTCAGCTGGCAACCGGGGTGTCACAGGTTCGACCCCAGCCATCTCCCCTTTTTTTTTATTTATGTATTTATTATTATTATTAAATTTGAGTACAACGGGATACGTTGCCTATATACGGTAAATACATTAATATTTTGGTTGTAAGTAACCTTTAGTCATTGTCAGCCAGAAAATACAATAGGTGACTCGACCTATCTATAGATTAGACTGATTAGAAGGCCTATAGGCTATAGGCTACTATAACTATAAGATAATAAGTATAGGCCTAAGTTAACATAAATCATAAGTAGGCATTTAGCTTAACTCTCACAATTGTTCGAAAATTTGGGTCTGCCGTTAACACTCGGCGTTTTTCGAAAATTTGGGTCTTCCGATAACGCTCGGCGTTATTCGAAGATTTGGTTCTTCCGATAACGCTCGGCGTTATATGAACAGTTCTTCGAATAACGCTTCCCTACTATTAATAGATTTATTAATTTATTTAAACCTTTTGTTAAGGCAATTTTTTAATTTTTTTAGTTCTTACAATATGTTTCTTTTACAGTCTTTTTAAAGATAATTAATCACATAAAAATTCTAGTCTGCCTAAAAAAATTGTGGAAACTATAGTCAAGATGGGCGTAAGGGGGAGGTGTAAGCTAATATTAAGGTAAATAAGAAATAGTAACTGTGACAACTTACCCTAATGTAGGCCTTTACGTGCCAGGTTTATCCATTTTACAGTACTGTAGGCCCTATCAACAATAACGCTCACTAGCAGTAGGCCTTTATTAGTCAATTAACAATAACCAAGTTTTGGAACAGCTTGTACCACTGGATTAGGTCAAATTGATAATCTCCGACCGCTGTGTATCAAACAGCCTGCTCGCTTCTGAAGAATTGTATAGAACCGCGCCTTTTGTTTGTTTTACTTTCTTCAACAGAGCAAGGCGATTAACAGTGGGTGTGGCTTGTGGGCGGAGCAAAAGAGAGCGCTCTCCCACACGATTAGTATTTTTGCCTTAAAAGTAATAAGAATAGTGGTTTGGACATGGGTGATGGGTGTGGCCACAGAATAGGTGTGGCCGTGTTAGGAAGAAACCAAAAGCCTTAAGGTTGTCTCAACCTAAAAAACCAAACGGATTGATTATTCGCATAGTTCTTCATATAACGCTAAACGTATCCTAAACCAAAAGGCTTATTTTGTATTACTTGATACACTAATAAAGTTACATCAAAAAGGCTAGACTTAGATATTTATATAATATGAATTAATACAGTAAGTGAGTTGGGCCAAGGCCTACATACTTTTAGGGTAGGCCTATGCCTACATAGGTGACATAGGCCTACTCAAAATATGATGATGAACCATAGCCATAGGCTACTTTTTTGTTTAGCTTAGCCTTATACTAGCCTACTTATATTATGTTTTATTTAAAATATATTATTATTGTACTTTTAAATTATTAATAATAGGTAATAGGCCTATCACTAAGACTAAGACTATTTTAAAGCAATATTTTCATTTAAAGTTAAAGTAACTTAAAGACGTATAATATTGGCTTATCAAAATAAAGCTTTGATTTTATTTTTTCCTATAATAATATAGGACATTATTTTATATATTATAGATGAATATGTGTTGGCAAAGGGCAAAATGTTCACAAAACTATATAGGCCTATATGCATTTAAAGGATTTATACTAAAAACTTAATGCAAATTATTAATATAACCTAAGGAAATTTAAATCTATTATATTTACTATACATATTTATCTATACATTTACTGAACCTTTTAATATAACTCTGATTTATTTTACATTTTCAGACAACAAGAAGCAGTAGAGTCATGCAGATGTGTCTATACATTGATATAATTACCGGTATTGACAACATATATGTACTAATAAGACAAATTAATGCAGCGAACATACTCTATTGTCAATATAGTCCATCCAGCAGTGTCTAATATTACTTATTGGATTCTATCTGACTTAATCTGAGCATGATTCCCCAGAATTTTAATGAATTTTATAATCATTATTATACATGTTCATTTGATAAAAAAAAGATAACAAATGACACTTTTTTTGAAAACTCTTCATCAAATTTTATTCACAAATTATAGACATTATTTTAGAATACAAATTGTGTTTATGAATGAAAGGTATCCTGAATGAAGGAAAGAGTTCGGCTGGTCCTTCGATTAGTACCGGGTATCAGTAATCTGGACTGCCCTCTACGACCAAGGTTCCAACCCTGGAATCTGCAGGAGTTTTAGGCAAAGGCTGCAATAATCTTCTGTGTAGAAGAAATATAAATAAAAACATAATATTGTTTATAATTTAAAAAAACACTGGATTAGTAATTAGGGATTTTAGTTCGTATATAATTAGGGATTAAAAAAAAACACTAATGACTAATGAAAGTAAATAAATAATATGTCTAAATATTACAAAATATTGTGTTTATATCATTTCTAAAAAAATGCAAAAGAAATCACCAAAAAAAAATTATGTTATTATTTATATAATTTTCTATGTTAAATGTTATGGTAATGTTGTTACGGTAGATGCTATTTAAAAAAAAAATGTGAATTTTAATTGTAAACTAAATAAATGTATTTATACTCGACTTCTCTGTGATTTGTTTTATTGAGTTTGTTCTAACAAATGTGTATCATTGAAAGTAAATAATGTTTTATCATTTCATCTTAATTTAATAATAATAAATAATTTACTTTAACACAATCGACTTAGAACAAGTAGATTATATTAATGTAGTTTAATACTAATAATATCATTTGTCTCTTTCACTTTCATTAGGCCTAATAATTTAAACTTCACACAGTTAACTTTAGCTATTAATGACTAGGCCTATTGCCAGCATTTTTCATTAGGCGTAATTGAAATCAATGAATTCAGTAATAGTACTAATAGGCGGATGCTTAATTTAAAATAGATAATTAGTAAACTATAGTAGTAGCAATATAGGATAGGTCGATAGGCCTACTTATTTAATTAAAACAAAATTATTACAAGTAAATAATTAACACACATTTTGATCCTGTCTGACCTGAATTTTTTTAATGAAATGATTTTAATTATAGGCCTAATATAATTTCAGAAAATTATGTCCTATCGAAAATAAGTGTTAAATTGCATTGTAAATAGGCCATAGTTAAATTAAAACAATAAGATTATACATTACCTGTTTTGATCTGTAGTAGGCTATAGTATAGTAATGCCGCTGGTGTTGGTAAATTATAATGTGTAGGCTAGGTGTAGGCCTAGCCTACACTGTACGTGAAGACATGGTACTTGGCAGTGGCGTACCGAGAGGGGTGCGGGGGATGCGGACCGCACCGGGTGACCCCCTCTCAGGGGGTGACACCCGAATGAAGAAAAACAATATTTAAAAAAAAAATGCTTTCATGGATGGTTTAACTCACTTGTCAATGAGAAATTGTACTGTTTTTGTTGCAGAATATTTTCTGTTGATGTTATCGAAACAACCTCTAAATTTATTAATGGGTTTGATAAGTGATGGAAACTGAGTCCAAAACTACATAATCATTAGACATTTGAAGAGCACCTATGTTGCCTGGAAAAATGGATAATATTGGCGGGACTTCAGCTACATAAAAAAGATGCCGAAAGTATTGCTCAAATGGATAGGGAAAAGAAAAAGTGGAGAGACATCCTACAAAGGTTGCTAGATATTAGGCCTACATTGTTTCTTGCAAAGCGAAATCAGCTGGCAACCGATGTGTCGCAGGTTTTACCGCCGCCGTCTCCACCTTTTTTATATAATTATTATTCAGTTTGAGTAAAACGGGATACGTAAATACGGTAAATACATGAATATTTTGTAATTAACCATTTGTCATTGTCAGCCAGAAAATACAATAGCTGACTCCTAAGCTTAAATGATACTTTTTTCTTACGATAAATGGTATGATAGTGATATTGATAACAATAATAATAGGCCTAAAAGTTATAAAAAAGCTAAAGGCTAAAGTTTGCGCAAATGTCTATTTCTATTGTGCTTGAGTACAAATAGTTTTTTAATATTGTACTGAAGTGTAGGCTACTGAAAGACAGAATTTGTGAAATCAAGTAAATTTCCATTTATTTGGATCAATAAAGTAATCTTATCTAATCAAACAAAAGGTTAGGCCTTTTTAGCCTAGAAGTTAATACTTTAAGTCAAATTCAAATAGGGTTAGGCCTAGGCTCTGTTAGGGCTTTATTATTATCAATAAATACCTCCTTCTAGCTAGAAATATAAATGTATGATCCTAAATAATACACTATAGTTCAATGTAAGATATATCAAACCACATAGGCTTATTAAATAGATCATCAGTAATGCCAAAAGGCAAGTTAAACTGCAAAAGCACAAACACAAGAATCCAGGCTTGAAACGGTCTGTATCACTACCTTTTAATTCATACCCCATATAAATAGTTGGGTCCCAATCAGGATTATGTTCTTGAACCAAAGAAGCAGGTTTTCCTAGAGGAAGAAAAAAAACAAAACCCACATTAATTAATTAATATAGTATTGATGAGGATTATAATATAAATATAAATAACTCATGGCTCTCTCAGACAAAAAGGTTCCCGACCCCTGATATAACACAACAAAAACAAGGACAAAAAAAATAAAAATATATAATTGTTAAATATAATTTATATAAATTTATATAATTGTTAAAAAATAGATAACTTTTCTTTTTGTGTGCCTGCCTCTTTAAAGTATTTAAACTGGAAGGGCATTAAAAAAAATCATTATAAAAAATAAAAATGTGTCATGATTTTATAATTTAATTATTGTGTTAAGCTGATATTATAAAGCTTTGTAGCAAATCTTAAGGCTAAAACAACTAAATTTTGTTTACATTTTTATATAGAATCTAGTAATATAGTAGGCCTATAATATACTATAGCCATATGTATAGCATAATAAAAGTTGTCTAATCATTAAGCATATAAGTGTCAGAGCGGATAAAAATATAATTACCCTAGCCCATAGGCCTAGACAGTACTAGTACTAGTAGGCTACTGGACTACAATCGACTGCATTATCATAAACTACCCTCACGACACTGAGACTGACTCGGTAGGCCTACATTCCTCTACATTAGTCTACAGGCTAGTAACATACCTACCTTTATTTCATGCATTTAGAATATAAATATGATTAAAGTAAACTTAAGCATAATATAGTCAAAATATTCCTAAAAAAAAGACTTACCTGAAATGAAATGTTTTGAACACACGCAGGTCCAACATTTGACATTCTCGTGTGTAGGCCTAATGGTTTATAATTATCAGTTTATATTTCTTAGCCAAAGTCGTCGGCGTCTTACACTTTTATTTCATTCCAAAACACTACTACCTTTGTCCATTATTATTGCTGGTATGTGAAAAAAGGAAATATCATTTCCTCTTTTAAATCTGTTGGCACAGCCTTTAATACAACAAGTCTAAACCATGATTTAATACAATAAGTAATAGTATGACTATCTAAATCTAAGCTATCTTTAACAGTAGTAATGAAATCGAAAGTAAGTTTTTGCCATCCGTCATGGCGGTACACAAGAATTGATGACGTCAATGAGATTAACCTATAGGCCGAAACAAACGGTTTTAAAAAACACTGAAATTAAGAGTATCGCAGTCTATTTGAAAAGGGGGCCGCCCATGGGGCTTGTCGGGGACGTGGGCGAGAAAACGGACAGTGGGGGAGTACATGTTTTCTGTAACGGTCAGTTAAACCTTTTATTTCTGATTCTCAAGACTCGGGATTAAAAGACGCGTCTGGCTATTCACCGATTTCTTTTGATGCTGTTTAAAGCCTTTATATGAAGAAGAGAGACTGACCGTTTTATGGTAGGAAATTATACAGACATAGTCAACGAGGCGTTGGGGAAAGTATTTTATTGCCTCTCGTACACCCACCCCACCTCCACGTCACTTCTTTTGTGTTTGTTCTTGGTTGGAGCTTTCTAGAGGGCGCTCTTTTTAATTGTAGAGTGTCACGCATTGAAATGTCGCATAAATATTGTTCTGTCCCGGGCGACTTCTGAAGGGTAGACGTTCATTGACTTGATCAATACCTAGCTGACCAGTAGGGTAAAAAATTTGGCACCGAACTTTCTGCTTTTCTGTGGCCTTTTTTTATAGCCTAAATCCCTCCAATTTTAACTTGAATATTTTTATCAACCCTGTAAAGAAAACAATAATAAATAATAATTAAAATAAAAAAAAACTCCAACTGGTACACACATTTTTAAAAGGAATCCTTGAAAAAGTTCAAATAGTCTTTATATTCGGATGTATATTCGCACATTTTCAAATAACAAATTTGGATAGTGTCTTTAAGTTTTTTTCTTTGTCTTTCTGAATTATTTTTTTTGTGTTTTGTTTTGCAATTGCTGTTTTATTGTTTTTCGTTTTGTGTGGTAGTCAGCATTCAACATACCAAAGAATGAACCTGTGAGTCTGTTTTATTGTTTCTCTTTCGTGGAACGAAATTGGAGACGTCCATTGATTACGTCAACAATTTTTTGGCGTTATTTTACCTCCACCCCCCTCTGCCTTGTCAACAACTGTCAAACTTTTAGAGACCTCCTATATAACTTCGTCAAAAATTTGATACCCCCGCCCCCTCAAAACAAGTAACACAATTTTAGACGCTTGCATTTATGTGTAAAATAGATTTGAAACGGAAAGGTCAATGGGCCTACTATAATTAATTATTGTGATAGCCTACATTTTAAAATGTGTATAAAACATTTCGAATTGACTATAATTAGGATATAACTCTCAGAGGCATAGCGGCATCGGCATAGCCATAAATCACGAAGGTGGTGTGACATGGTTCATACCCCCTCCCCACGTGCCCCTCCCACATTTTATTCCAATCCGAGGATTTTAACAATATTTCTATCCTTTTTGTTTATTATTGTTCTATTCATACCTAGGCTATCTATATTTAAATTAATGTAATAATTATTTATTTTACGTTTCACTAATGAGCTTTTGTTAAAATGTTAATTGTTTTAAAGTTTAGGAGGAAATTATGCAACATTTATTAATTAGCCTTCTATTGTAACCATATGTTCACTATTCCTTCTTGCATTATTGTCCACACACACACAATATACAAAGTGTAGTTAAATTTCCTGTCCCCTACATCTCCTACCTTGTACTATTTGCCACCTACTCCTTGCAATAGCGTAGGGCCTACTGAAGACGCCACTGATAATTTTTCCAGAAAATTTACTTAATAGATCTATGTAGCTTAATCAACCTAATTTTAACATTTCATCTATTATATCGTATTCAGCAATTGTATTAGCCAGTGTGTCAGAATTAAGGATATTGTTGATGTCCTATTTTTATTGTGGGACCATCAAACATTACTACCAGTCTTTTCAGAGTATTTGAGTTGCTGTAGCTGAATTATTTGCTATTAATAGTATTAAACATCAAAATAGACGACATCACCACAATATAACTTCCAACTTGTAATAAATAAGAGAACGCCTTGTTGCAGCATATTATTTAATAACTATTCATTAACAGTTGACACTTCACATCCAATGAACAAATATAGCTTTATAGTAGCAACATAATACACAATTTTATTTATTTGTCCTGAGTCTAATTATAATGCCTGCGTTCCTTGTGAGTTATGAGAAAAGACTGCCGACCGCATGGACAGTCACTTGACTATCTCTACTTCCGATATAGGTTTTCTTAATATCCAAAAATGGGTTTTATTTCGACTTTTTAATTATTAATATAGCTACTACCTATATATTATTTAGTTACTCCATAGCAGATATTAAAAGGGGAATAATGTAGGCTAAGTATTTCGTACTTCAGGAGATATAATTAAAATTTACCATGTTACAGATTCACACAATACACTTTATTCAATGCTTTGCAAACTATATATACTTAATATAGTCACAGAGAGGGCATATGGTTGTTTTTAGTTCTTTTGCCGATTCCCGCCATTGCTTACATGGCTTATATAACGAACGCCATCCTCTGACGCCTAATTTAGATGTAGGCCTTGCGGCCCTACTGATCAACAAAAAACTGGGTTTCTGAACAGGGCTGTAGCTGGAGTCGGAGTCGACAAACAATGCACAATAATTTCGCCCTCCTGAAAGTCAAAACTTACCGAGTTACCCCCCCCCCATTTTCCACGACCCCCACCACTACCCCATTTTCTGCTCTCACATTAAATTTCATTTTCATTTAGTTGGAGGGGCAGGTAGGTTAAAAAAAGAGAATACAGGTCTTGTAATTATAGGCTATTGCCATCGTCAGACACACCTCTAACTTCCCCATCTCTCCTCCTACCCGCCGGTCTTGCCTCACAAACACACACACCATCCAAAAACTCGTCACACCCCGTGCTTTAACTTCCCGAAAATAATATTTAGAAAAAACAAACTAAAAATGGCTTTCAGGAGACGAGAATATACATAAAATAAAACAACAAAAGAAACGACCCCCAGCCCTAAAACCTAAACCTAACCATGACCCTAACCAACTATCAGCCCAAAGGATCCCATAAACAATAGGCTGGTAGTTGGAGATGCCTATCTCGAAGGTAATCGAAGTCCACTGAGCTACTCGGTGTCACCGGCGCCCCAACCGACCCTCCTCTCTCCACCCACCACACACATCTCTTTTCATCGCGGCTCCCCTTGCTATCCTTCCCCGCCACACGCAAGTGGCTGTTTCAGTTTCAGTATATTGTATTGACGCCCCGTATCCTCGTAGTCCAACTAACTTAGGGTCTCCTGTGTACACACACACACAAACATACACTCGTACCAGTCGTACACCTAGTCATCTACAGTGTGGTAAACAACTAGCAGACATACAGGATCACAAATACAGGGGGGCCCAAACTAGGTGCAGAACACTAGGACTACCAGAGGGGCCAAACAAGATATTTCTAGCGCTAGAACAAAACACACAAAAGAAACGTACAATCACACAAATACAAGACACACAAGGGGTGACACACACAGATAACGAGTCAATAGCCAACACATTCAGAGATCATTTCAAACAAATATACACTAGGGAACCCACAGACAAATCAAAACAAACAAACCTTCTAAGACATTGCAAACAACTATCACATGTAGACAAAACATTATTAGACACACCGATCACACTAGGAGACATTACTCAAGCAATAAACAAACTTCAGACAGACAAATCGCCCGGGCCCGATGGCCTACCAACAGAATTCTACAAAGCATTTTCAACACATCTCTCCCCCCTTCTCTTACAAGTATACACACATGCATTCCAAAAAGGGACCCTCCCACAGATGTTCAGCGAAGCTTTCATAACGATCCTGGAGAAAAACCCAGAGGACAAAACATCTGTGGGGGGTTACCGCCCCATCTCTCTCCTCAATACAGACTATAAAATCCTTACAAAAACACTCGTACAAAAACTACAGCCACACCTACACACACTCATTGACTCATACACGAAAACCAACACTGCGCCATCCCAGGTAGAAACATCGAGACACTCAACCACTACATTAGGGACATAATCACATACACACACATTAAAAACACACAGGCCGCTCTGTTGTCCATCGACCAGGAAAAAGCTTTCGACCGGGTAGACCACGGATACCTGTTCGAGGTGCTGAAGCGGAACAATCTAGGCAGCCAAGTCGAGGGGTGGGTAAGGCTGCTCTACGCTGCCCCTAGCAGCAGAATACTCGCTAACCACACCCTAACCGCCCCCTTTCCTATAGAACGGTCGGTCAGGCAAGGCTGCCCCCTCTCCCCGCTCCTATATCTATGTCCTGTGCATAGAGCCTCTCTTGGAGACCATCAGACAAAACAATAACATCACAGGCCTACGAATACCAGGCCAAGACGCCACCCTCAAGGTACTGGCCTACGCGGATGATACAAACTTCGTCGTAACCAAAAACAGTGACATCACCAATATAGTGGCATCCTTTCAAACCTTCACGAAAGCCAGTGGGGCTAAAATAAACGTTGCCAAATCATCCATAATGGGAATCGGACAATGGAGAGGACGAAAGTCATACCCTGAGAACATTTCGGCAAAACAAACTATTAAAATAACTGGACTGGTATGGAGCAACAACCCATATCAATACAATACAGAACAATACAACATTCTAGACACCACAGACAGACTCATTCACAAGTATCAACACAGTCAACACACCATCTTCGGACGCGCAGCCATAGTCAATACACTCATCCTACCAAAAATAATATACCTTGCCACCATTACAGAACCACCACCAAACTTCATCACAAACATCAATAAGAAAATCAGAACATTCATCTTCAAGTCAACCATTCACAACATACATCACAACACACTCATACAACACAAGAAGGACGGATGTGTAGGACTACAAGACATACACACAAAAATACAAGCACTTAGGATAAAATACACAGGACAAATAATACATTCACCACACAGCTATCCCTTGGCAATCTACCTCTACGGCTTTAGGCTAAACAAACTAATGCCCATCAACAACAACTCCCCCCACTACTTTGGCACATTATCACACCCCTTCTACAGATCAGTCACGCGCAGCCTACAAAACAACCACTCTCTCATACACAACAAAACAAAGGACATCTACACAGCACTCATCACACACAAAAAAATCCCTCTACACAATAGGATTAAGTGGGGCAGACACCTAGGCATCACAGACTTTCAAAACACCTTCATCAACTTACACAACAAACACATCCCACCCCAGGCCAAGGAGATAGCGTACAGACTTCTTTTCAACATGACACCCACATTAGATAGTGTTACGAATATCGGTCATAAATGAATGACGTAGTAAGGCATTGACCTCTTAACAAGTGCGTATCAGAGTCCAAAGCGACCAAGGTTTGACCTTTATGCCCTGAGGGCAGTTTAAATAAAATAATTCGTTCAAATCCCGTGGAAATTGGGGGATAATTCTGGATCGTAGTAATTATAGAGAAAGAGGTTAAAATGCGTATTAAGACCCTGTAGAATCTTCGATGATCGTTTTCTTTGTAAAGTCCCGACCTCCTTAAAGTTAGTTCAGTTTAAACGTTTGTAGAGTGAAGTCGCTATATTCATACATGTACATATAATGCCATTTTATTGAAACTTATGTTGCCATCAGTTGATGAAGTTTATTGATCGTTTATATTGAGTCTACAATTTAAATAAAATTGTTTATTCAACAACTGGAGTTGTTTGATCTATCATTGTTGAGAAAGGTGTTGAAGATAATTATCACGAATATAACTACATTGCTGCATAGACCTGTCAGTCAAGGAACCCCTAGCTTGGGCTACAGATTAGCAGAATCTAGAGACTTCTAATAAAGATACAACTATATTCATTGAATCCGATTTAACGAGTCGTAATAATAGTCAATCATAAAGAGGTCCATAACAGGTTGGGGGTCTTCGTCCGATATAGTTGTATAGTGAAGCATATATTCAAGTTGTGTTGTGTTGTGTGTTGGAGCAGTGACCTACTGAGCAAGCCTAAGAACGCTGAAATTATTCTTCCGATTGGAAAAACGTAAGTTGGAAAAATTTACCACTTTATAAATCTCTTAACTAAAGAATGGAATTTATTGAAAATCCAGAAGAAGAAGTTCTGAAAACTTTATCAATAAAGAAGTTAAAAGAGATCGCTGAGATCTTAAAGATAGAAGTTACTGAGACTACACCATCGAGGACTGTGTTGACACAGCAGATAAAAGATGTGTTGATTGCGAGTGGCAAGTTGAAAGTAGAATCAAGCGCGGAGGAATATCAAGTTGAAGGTCAGACGTCGAAATCTTCAATGTCCGAACAGTTGCGATTTCAACTAGAAATGAAACGGATGGAATTGGAAGATAAACGAGAAGAAAAACGTCTTGATCGTGAGATAGAACAAAAACGTCTTGATCGTGAAATAGAACAAAAACGTCTTGAGTTTGAGATGGAAGATAAGAAAAGTCAACGCGAAAGTCAGGAAAGAATAGAGCTAGCGAAGATAGGAGCTACTAAAAAAGAATCTCATAATGATGTAGAGATGGCCAGATGGAAAAAGCTAGTCCCTACCTACATTGATAAAGAAAGTGAAATAGCTAATTTCTTCCAGACCTTTGAAATTTCTTGCAGAGATTTTAAGTTCCCAGAAGATAAATGGGGAATATTAGTAAGAACAGCTTTTACTCAGGGAAGGGCAAGAGATTGTGTTCTATTGTTAAAAGAGGAGGATTTAAATGATTATGAAATCATTAAAGACACTGTACTTAAAGCCTATAACCAAATACCGGAAAGTTATCGGAAAAGGTTCCGTCAGTACACAATGTCCCCTTACCAAACACACTTAGACTTCCTTCGAGCAGAAGAAAAGCTAATGGATCAGTGGATAAAATCCAGAAATATCTCCACATTAAAAGAAATGAAAGATATCATTCTCTTAGAGGATTTTATTAACAAAGTGAGGCCGGATATAAGAATGTATTTATCCGAGCGTGATATCACTGACCCACATAAGGCTGCTGATTTAGCTGAACAGTACACATTGTGTCATAGGACAGCTGATGGAAAGAATGTTAATAGGCCACAACGGCCAGCAGAAAACACACAACAACAACATCGTGAAAAAGAGCATTTTGTGAAACAAAATGATGTTAATAAAAAACCTATCAACAAAAACGTCCAATGTACTTTTTGTAAAAGGACAGGACATAGCATAGAAGACTGTTGGAGTATACGAAGCAACAAAAGACCTAACAAAGTGGTCATGTGTGCAAGCCATAAACCAATACAGAATGTACAAGAAAGCGAAAATACAAACGAACTGAATTCGAAGAAAGATTCTTCTAAACCAGAAAAACTGAGGGTGGATTTGCCTGAGAGCAAAAGTCAGAAGGTAGAGAAATCTACAACTGAAGATAATGAGGATAAATATCCTGATTATAAATACAGAATGGCTACTATTGGATTAATTGTCCAAGTCCACAGAGACGAAAAAGTAGACCAAAGTATTTTTGACTCGAACAAGAGTCTGAAGTCACCGAAAGATGAAACAACACCCGAAAGTCATGGCCAAGGGAAGAATAAAATTGACACAGAGACCCTGTGCAGTTTTCAACCGTTCATTAGTGAAGGTTGTGTGGCCTTACAAAAGGAAGGACCACTGAAGTCCGTAAAAATATTACGAGACACAGGAGCATCATTAACACTGCTGCTTAAAGATGTATTACCATTAAATGATAATACATTGACAGGACAGACTGTCCTATTGAGAGGTTTTGAATGGAAAGAAGAAATACCTCTACATAGGATATACCTCACATCTGACTTGGTGACAGGATATGTGACAGTTGGAGTAATATCAAAACTTCCTGTTGAGGGCATATCTGTTATCCTAGCAAATGATTTGGCGAAAGGGAGGGTGAGACCTGAACTGATTGTGAAGGAAAATCCAGACCCTAGTCCTATGGTGGAGACAGGAAAAGAAAAAGAACTTTATCCTGTAGGTGATGTCATAAATGGTATGACACCACAGAAAAAGAAAGAAGAAATTCTCTCACAAGAAAAGAAAAAGAAAGAAGAAATTCTCCCACGAGAGAAGAAAGAGGAAGAAGAAGTGGAACGTGATACTACTATTTTCTCCATGATTGATGATTGTCCGAAAGGAAATGAACAATCAAAGAAGTCATCGCAAAATGAATTGATTGCTGAGCAGAAAGTAGACCCAGAGTTGCTACAGCTGCATGAGAAAGCTGTCGACGAGAAAGAAAATCCTACTACTGATGTCTATGAACATATAGACCACAGCATGTTCAAACAACAATGCAAACCTGCAGTTGCCGGTACAGATGAAGATTGGAGGAGCATCACTGAAGAAACGAGTGCGGAGAGCTGGACCGAAACTACCAAAAGCTATGGGTTACCACAATCCATACCGACAGATCGAAGGACCAACTTCGCCTCGGAACTCTTCAATCCAGTACTAAAGAACTTATGCCTGGATCATGAGGTGACAACTGAATCCTATCCGGAAAGTCGAGGAGCCTATGGACCAATCTTTGGACCCACTGTCCGAGGACCACTCAAACTACTTCCAGAAGCATGGCAGACCGAATTGGATCTCCTTGGGCTGATCAAGTACCTAGATAAGTACATATATTTTTTGTCTGACATAACTGTGTTTGTTAGAAAAAAATTGTACACTGCTCACATGCAGATGCCATTGTTGTGTGATGAAAGAAAGGCAAAAATATTATATCATTTGAAAATGATAAAGCCTTACCTTCTGAAAACAATTGGAATAAGCTTGATGTTGTTAACATTGTTACTCTTAATTGTAAAATTTATGCCTGGAGTACAGGATGAATTGAATGACAAATTCACTGATAGTTAGTTACCAAACTTACTATTTTAAAACTAAATCCCTTACTTGTGAAGAAAAAGGAATGAGTAAAAGTATTGTTAGAGTAAATATCATTATAGTGTGATATTTCTAAACAAACTTGTTAGGTTGAGCATTAAAAATAATTGCTATAAGAGAAAAAGATCAGTTTTATCCGCAGAATTGGTTTCTAAATCAGAGGACATTATAAATGTGGACTGATTATAAGATATGTTTGAGAATCTCTGGAAATGATAATTGAAACATTTAGCAGAGAGGATAATTTGATTGAAAAAGATGTAAATGGTTTTAAGAAAAGAGAATTTTTCTATCACTAAAGTATTGAGAAATGTTTTTATTGTACTATGGAAATTTATTTTATCATGTGCTGTTATTGAAATATTGCACTGAGTTAGGATGCAAATTTCTTCTATGTGAATTTATTCATTTGTAATATTATCATTGAATGTATGATAATGAAGGGTAAAAATAGTTGCAGCAAGGCAGACATATGACTAAAAAGAATTCCAAGAATTGTATTATATATGATTTTTCACTTTTAGGATACTGTTACATGAAAAGCAGACCAAAAGTAGAAACTAATAAAACTTTGTATCCTTGTTTGTATAAATTTAGGATATGGGCCACTGATTTGACACTGCAAACCAGAATGATTGAGAATTTCATGGTTGAAAATTTATAATGTTGACATACCAATGTTCAACAAATGTATTATTAATTAAGGATTTCATGTCAAGATTGTAAAACTAATCTATTTTTTTTTTTGTATTAGTTAAAATAGATTGAATGAATTGTACTGAAAAGCAAAAGATTGGGTAGACCTGAACACTGTGAAGTAACAGGAGAACCTAGAACCTAATGAATAAAACCTTTATGGAAAATGGAAAAGAGCAATGTACACCACTGAAAAGATTGGAAATGGAATGTTTTACCACAACAGTCAAACCAGCAGTTGTTTTGTACATAAATTGTTACATTGATTTCGCTCTGAAAAAAATTAATAGTAGCCTATGTTTAACTCTTTTCCACTTCAATAATATTGTATTTGAAATGTCTTTGATGTAATCTAAAGAAAATAAGTACTTACTGTGTAGTACTAAGATTGTATGAAGATAATATAACTTGTTTTAATTGATAGTTAATTAAGTAAATTAACCAAATTTGTTTGAGTAAATCCATGATTGTCTGAATGTTTCAATTTAACCTGCTACGATGTGAACTCTTTTAAAAAGAAAATAATGACGTCGAAAGGTCATGGTAAAATGAAAGATTGAAATATTTTTAATGAAATTGTCTATAAACTATTTTAATTCGTGAACAGACTATGTTTAATGTTCTCCAAAATAACATAAATGAATGTCATATTGAGATAATGGTTGTTAAATAATGCTCATTTAGTTACGATAACTATTTAATCGCGTAGCAATATTTTTTTGACCTAGGCTGTGATGAGGTAAATTTGCATAGCGATGTCAACATTGTTAAAATCAATTGAGAATGAGAGAGGAAAAAAAAAAGGGAGAGAGAGAGAGAGAAAGGCGGAATTGACCTACATTTTGGGTCGCGTCACAGACAGTTGTCTAATGTGTTAGTCGGCCTACCAGCATGTAAAAATATAATACTGTCTACACGAGCAATAATATTTTTGTTGTAAAGTGAAATTAGGTCGGGGCTAGTATTTTTTTTTTGTGTGTTGTAATTGAGTTAGGTCTAGCATGTGTTCTATCAGAACATTGGGTTTTTTTTCTCCTTATGAAAAAAATAAGTCGTGTCTGAATAGACATTAAGTGATTTTTTCTTTTGTTGTTTGATTACAAATGTAAAAGATATTAGTTTATAAATTAAATGGACGAGAGAGTTTTTATTACAGTGGAATGTTCAATGTAATAGAAATTATTAACTTGTATTATATTATATCTATTAAGAATGATTATGTATTTTTCTTGTATACAAGATTTAGATAAACAATTTAATTGTCCATTGTTTTGAATTAAAAATTGAATGATTGAATGACTGTAGTTAAGCCATTTGATAAGATGAATTTATATTGCATATATTATTATGTTATTGTTATCAGTTCGATTGAATTATTGGGATCGCCAATTGAACTGTATTGTTTTTCCCGGAATATTTTATTTTATAATTATTCCTTAAAATTAACATTTTTCGTATGGTTAAAATGTAAAGGAAATAATTATAAAGCTTTAGAAGGGGGGGATGTTACGAATATCGGTCATAAATGAATGACGTAGTAAGGCATTGACCTCTTAACAAGTGCGTATCAGAGTCCAAAGCGACCAAGGTTTGACCTTTATGCCCTGAGGGCAGTTTAAATAAAATAATTCGTTCAAATCCCGTGGAAATTGGGGGATAATTCTGGATCGTAGTAATTATAGAGAAAGAGGTTAAAATGCGTATTAAGACCCTGTAGAATCTTCGATGATCGTTTTCTTTGTAAAGTCCCGACCTCCTTAAAGTTAGTTCAGTTTAAACGTTTGTAGAGTGAAGTCGCTATATTCATACATGTACATATAATGCCATTTTATTGAAACTTATGTTGCCATCAGTTGATGAAGTTTATTGATCGTTTATATTGAGTCTACAATTTAAATAAAATTGTTTATTCAACAACTGGAGTTGTTTGATCTATCATTGTTGAGAAAGGTGTTGAAGATAATTATCACGAATATAACTACATTGCTGCATAGACCTGTCAGTCAAGGAACCCCTAGCTTGGGCTACAGATTAGCAGAATCTAGAGACTTCTAATAAAGATACAACTATATTCATTGAATCCGATTTAACGAGTCGTAATAATAGTCAATCATAAAGAGGTCCATAACAATAGGAAAAAAACAAAACACACACAACACACCCATGTGCAAGATGTGCACCTCTCACACACAAGAAAATGAGGCACACATTTTTCTCAAATGCCCTGCAATACAACAAACAAAACAAACCTTAAAACTAATTATGGACACAACAACACAATCAGACACAGATATAGATCTAGCCATTACACTCTGCAAAATACCTAGACACAAAGACAAGTTCAAACACACATTAATTAAATCTCATCGCACTAGCAGAATACAAACAACACATATGGACAACATACCTAAAAACACGATACAATCAGAAACACTACCCTCCACACATAATAGACGACATTTTCAGACAAAAACTAGAAACACTGCTAGACAAACACCAACCACCCACTTTCCGGTACCATTAATAGTCGGTGTACTAGCAAGAGACAGTAATTGAATTCAATTATGTTCAAACTATTGATAGACCATATTTGGAGAGACGAAGTGATGAAATTCCCATTTTAATTTTCGTTAGACGAACATTAAATGTCATTTGGCAAAATGTCAGTTGATAAAGAGTAGACAGTCAAACTGTCAGTAGCCGTAGACTGTTGTGGTAAACGAACTGTCGCGGTAGACGAATTGTCCGGTAGACGAACTGTCGCGGTAGACGAATCGTCCGGTAGACAAACTGTCGCGGTAGACGAAACGTCGGTAGACGAACTGTCGTTGTAGACGAATCGTCCGGTAGACGAACTGTCGCGGTAGACGAAGTGTCGGTAGACGAACTGTCGTGGTAGACGAATCGTCTGGTAGACGAAATGTCGCATTAGACGAAGTGTCGGTAGATGAATTGTCGCATTAGATCAAGTGTCGGTAGACGAAGTATCGTTAGACCAGTTGTCGCGGTAGACGTATTGTCGGTTGACCTAGTTTCTGTAGACGAAGTGTCGTAGACGAAAAGTCTGTAGACGAGTTGTCGTGACACCATTTGTCTTACAGTGATGCAAGCAGTAGGCCTACATGCATAATTATTCTATTGCCCTCTGTCAGATTACACGTAAAAATTACATAATATGTAAAAGATAATAAGATGACACTTGTATAAGATAATAAGATGACACTTGTACGCTAGTTTTTTTTTCTATTACAAAACAACAACACTTAGTATTTTGTTAGTTAGTTCGTGTATTGGTCTTCTTTTTTTTATTCTAGTGATGAAAACATCGACTTGGGTAGCTTTTTTGTGTTTTCCCTCTTCTTGGCGCAACCGACACGTCACGGGTTCTATCCCTGCCACCGACCGGTCCCTGCCACCCTGAAGGAGTTTTGGGCCTAGTGGACGTAATAATAGGCCTACGTTTCGAACATATCTAATCAAAAATTTATTTAAAACAACTGGTCAATAGGCCTACAGACATTTAATGAAATAAGTCGATCGGCTGATCGTAGTTTTGGAAACATTGCTTAGACATGGCGCGGTATATGTCCTAAATTCCTAAATAAAACGCATCTTAATGCTACTAGTTATTACTACAAGTCTAGAAGTGTGTAGGCCTATACCTACATTAGAGATCTAAGTCTAAGACAGGCTTTCACACTTTTACGATTAAAATTCAATCCGCACTGTAATGTGCGTCTATTATGAATTATGCCTAAGTTTAATTCATTATCAGTTTTTAATTCCTGAAATAAAGGCTAAATTTTAAAAATGCATTATTTTAGTGAATTTAAGTATACAGCACACATTTCTGGCTGTGGGGAATAACGCTAGAAATTATCCGCACGGCCAAAAACGACATGCGGATAATGCCCTGCATTATTATCACGGTCATAACCGTGCGAATATTGATCGGCTTTATTCTCACGTCTAAAACCGTGCGGACCATTGCGCATGCGCCGAGGAACCGTGTGGTTATTTTTCGGCGTTATCCACACGTTTAGACCGTGCGGATCATTGCGCATGCGCCGAGGAACCGTGTGCATATTTTTCGGCGTTATCCACACGTTAAAACCGTGTGAATAACGCTAGCCATCTTCTATTTAGAAGAAACGTCTGTAAAAACTTATATAGTTATATTTGTCCTTTTTTTTACCTTCTGACATTTGAGTTAGATGTTTACAGTCACTTGCTGTAGAAATGTCTGCCAATTCTTCTCCTAGTTTGTGTTGCTGTTGTTGCTTTGTTGTGTCGTTTAGTTTCAAAACTTAAAGTTACTGTAAAAAATTGATGTTAGATGACTGTAAAGATAAAACGTTGGTAGGCCACAAACAAATAAGATCGACGTACAGTTTGTAATTAGGCTAAGTAAGTAAAGCATTGATGTAAAGTGTAAAGTACCGGTATACACTTATCCGACCAGAAACTAGACAAACAATTAACACTGTATTTTATTACAAAAAAAAATATTATTTAACACTTTAATTGGTAATTATTTTTTTAAACAAAGTTGTGTTGTTGTTTTTTAAATCAAATGTGAATACTGGATGCATGTTGTTTATATCATAATTACCTGACACTAGTTGGGGTAAAATAAAGGCGGTTGGGGCATATAGCTAGCCACACATCCTCTCGCATGCCTGGGCCACATACACCTCGCATTATTTTAACGATACAACAGCAATATAAAAAAAAAAAGAAACCCTCACCCCAAGAAGTAACTGATCGCTCCTGAACAACCCAATGAATAGCCTATGGACCTTTCAATCCTTTAAAACCAAATGTTTTCGCTGCATCTCTATTCGTTATGGCCAGTGACACCTGTGATAGAAAAAAAAATGGACACTTCTACAGTCTAGGTGGTCCCCTCACAGGTGTGGTGGAAAATGGGCAGACGAATAAAGTGTCAGTCCTTGACCTTTATGTGAGACCGGAACATCTGAATGATGGGCCGGGTGTCTATTAGAGTAGGCCCTTACCACAAATCTCGGGAAGTTAACACTACCACATAATTCCATGGTGTTGGATGACCGCCAGTATTGAAGACGCTGTTGTTGGTATTAAAATAAATATTTCAAGTCATTTAGCCAGACGCCTCACAAGAAGCCGGCTGATCCAGTGAAGCCGGCTGGTCCAGCGGTTAGATCACCGGACTGTCAACCAAAAACCAACTGACAGGTCGTGGGTTCTAGCCCTGCCACCGGCGGATCCCTGTCGCCCTGCAGGAGTTTTGGGCCTAGTGGACGTAATAATCTTCTTCCTAGAAGGAACGTCTGTAAACTTATAAGATAAACATGGTATCCTGTGGCTTGAAGAGTGTTGCTGCTGGGAAAATATCGTTATGTAATATTTCTTGACTTGTTTTTAAAAATAAATTGCAAGAGGGCTTTGTTAAATGCTTGTGCATACTTCAAAGAAAGCACTTTTATGTGTGTGTCTAACATCTATATATCTATTTATCCGGCTGTTTCCCTGTCTAACTATCTAACTATATATCGGTCTATCTATCTATTTACCTACCTACCTACATACTGTACCTACCCATTTGCCGATCTATTTATTTGTCTATCATTTTGTCTATATATTTATCTATCTGTCTATCTATTTATCTATCTATCTATCTAACTCTCCATTAAATGTATCTGTCTAGATATCTATCTACCTATCTATTTATCATTTTTATATTTATCTAGTTTCTTTGTTATCTTATTATTAATTCCCCCCATCTAATTGTTGTTTTAATACAGGCATACCTCATTACAATAAGTCGGCTTGCATTTTTTGATATTTGTTACATCCTCTTGATCAGATTTTGAACAGCAGATAGGATATATGCAAGCACTTAATTTTTACAACATTACATGAAACACACGTGGGTACTGCACATGATGAGACAGTGAGGACATATGATGAGGTAGTGAGGAAATATAATGAGGTAGGCTAGTGAGGACATAGTGAGGGCATATGTGGTACATTTGAAGAGGTAGTGAGTACGCATGAAGAGATATTGAGGACACATGAAGAGGTAGTGATGACAAATGAAGAGGTAGTGAGGACACATGCTTAAGTATTGAGGATATGGTAAAATTCAACGATAGAGTCGCAACGCTCGCGACGCCATGTTGTTAATGTCAATAAGCCGGTTTGACAGGTAATTGCCAGTTTGGCCCACGCTTGCCACAGTGTTGTAATATGTTATTCGAAGAGGTGAAACTAATTACAATATTGAATAGCTATTGTATGTTAACAAACTAGATCATCGATTATAAATTTGTATGGTTGTTAATGTTATTTAAAATAAAGTACCAGGTGACCGATCATTCGATCGGTAATAAAGATCAGGCGTTTGTACCTTAACATATTGTGCTGTAAAAAAACGGTGCATAAATTTTAATAAGTACGTTTTTACCAGACCAATAAATTGCATTTGTCTTTTTTTCCCGTCTACAAAAATTAAAGTTATGTAAGTAAAAAATTTTTTGCGTATTCATTTCTATTTTTGCACTCATTGTATGCAGCCCTCCACCCAACTCCAATATTACTTTCCTCATATCGGATGTAAAATTTCCTCCTAAGCAATATTTTAGGTGTAATTTATATAATCTGCCTGAAAAGAGATAAACGTTTCAACTGCATTGATCTTTCACTCTAAACATATGATACCGACAAACTGTAAAGCTTAACGTTGGGACCTCTATGACAAATGCATGTACCAAAGGGTGACGCTGTATTGTGTTTTAAAATTCTTGTAAATCATCTCTTTCATAAAAAGTGTCAAAAAGTAAGCTTTTTCTGAATTCTTATTGTATGCCTACATGTTGATCTGAAATATTAAGCATTGGATATTCATCAATTAGTAAAATATCCTCTTTAGCATAGGCCTGCTAAAAAAAAAAAGTACCCGTCGGACAGAATTTGATCCATAGGTCCGAGGAAGCAGAGTTCATCAGCTTCTGTGGCCTCGGCATACTAGGTGATTGTGTGGCCAGCACTATGCACAGCCGCCTTTACTTTACCTCAACTAATGTCAGGTAACCATCAGAGCTGGGTAGACTCAGAGACACCCTCCAGATCCGGGAAAAATATCCTAGCCTGCACCAGGATTCGAACCCGGGACCTTCGGATCTCCAGTCGAACGCGCTGCCGCTCGGCTACCGTGCCCCCATAGGCCTACTGCTAAGCCTAATTTTTTAAAGCCTTGTTTAATGTTGACTATAGTGTTAATTTTTTTAAAATAAAGTAGGCATATTATAATCTCGGTAGGCGTCTATATATGATATAGCTAACATAGAACAATACTGATCATTATAGGCGAGTCATCTGTCCAGGTAAGCTTGCTTATAGCTGTCATAGCTGCTACAGACATGACTAACGTAACATAATTATCATGAAATGTTTAAAAACTGACATTTATTGCAAATATTGCAATACCTTTAATAGTGATTAGTTTTACAAATATGAAATCATTTAATTATTTATAGCGCCGCGCGTTTATAGTTAAATTATCTTGCTATTTAATATGCAGCCAATGAATAAAAAGAAAGTTTGTTTTTTTAAACCAGCTGCTGCAAAACGGCTAGAAAAAAAACAAAAACCAAACAGCTTAATCTAATTTCAAACCCTAAAAAAAAAACAACATGTAGGCTAGCATTGTCAGTTTTAAATCCAACAAAAATATATGTAATTTTTGTCATTATGTTATGTATTTAAAAGACTGAAAATGAAAAATTTAAATTTAAAATATCGTAAATTACGTTACAATTTTTAGTTCATCTTTACCCCTTCCCCTACTTTAACAGCTGTCAAACTTTCTAGTGACCCCTCTTATAAAATTATGTCAATTTTTTCAACTCCCTTCTTCACCCAATTCAAGCTAACAAGCGGCCGGCTAGTGTGTTTGATATTGAATAGAAAATAAAAAGGTCTATTAATAAATGTAATACATTTTTACTAGTTTAACAGATTTCAAATTGACTTAACATAGTCTAATATTTTTTACTTGGGCACATATATAAATCATAAGTATAGTTTGTAAATCACTTGTAAAAATATAAATATCTTATTCAAAAAAGTATTTATTTATTATTTTCAATGTACTATTCCAAACAATGTTTGACAAAAAAAAGTAAAAATATATAGTTTGGTGTAAACCTTATCCAATATCCTACTTAATGGTTATTATTTAAAATAAACAATCTCGGCAAAATATAATATCAATTACAACAATGGTATAATATACATTTTTTAAAATTGTTTAAATTGTTAGCATTACACCAGTTAAATACTAAATAATTAAAGGTGAAATTATGTTATTCATTTAAAAGACTGCAAATGAAATGATTAAAATATACGTTGGATGAATTGTTTAATATTCCCTCCCCCTCAATAAAACTAAAAGTATATTACACGTCTATTATATAAGGAAAATACGAATGAATGGAATACATCTTTTCTAGTCTGCCAGATTTCAAATTGACAATGTTAACATATTCTAATATATCTTATTTGGGTAGGCCTGTATAATAATAATAATAATAACGGTGCTTATATAGCGCATATCCCGTTGGTGACAGTTCTATGCGTAGACGACAGTTACAGAATACAGACAGACAACGAAATATAAGCAAATCATAAATATATTTAATTAATAAAACATTCGTAAACAGATGTATTGTACAAAAAAGTAGTTCCTATTATTATTTTCGACGTGTTTTTTTTTCCAAAATAAAGTTTAATAAACAAAATTTACAAATAGGCATATAGTTTGGAGAAATCTCATCTAATTCAGTTATTATTTAAACGGCAAACTATTATCTCACTAGTAATTAATACGTAAATATTTTATTGTTTATTTTATTTTTAATTTAATCTAAAATATATTGAGGACGTTTTAATCTAAACAGGGCCCTCGAGAGAAAAAAAAGATGCCGGTACGAGATCTTTTCTGGGGCCCCTTCTCCCCCCACCCCCCCAAAAAAAAAAACACCTTTTTTCTAACGCTAGTTATATATAGATGATTTATTTGTATTACATACGTTTGAAAAATCATCTTTTTCAAAGGACTGTGGATCATTTTGTGAAACTGCCATACGTGTTACCATTTACCATTAGAGTGTAATCATTTCAATCAAAGTCTTACAGGTCTATTACAAAAATACATTAATCAAGTACATAGTTCTTAGTTTAAATTGGTGTAGATCCAATTGTTCCTCCTCTTCATTATTGATCAGAATTGATCTAATTATTTACAAATATACCCAAATCATTCATCTTTTAAATGCTTACTGTTTGGTGAAAAGAAATAGTCAAAAGAAAATACATCAATAGGCCTACATTAATGATAAAAAAGACAGAGAAGAAAAAGACTAGTTTTATTAAACCAGGGTTGCCTTAAATTGCGTGCCTTTTTCTTGGCTAAACTACGAATTACAGTGTCAAAGGTTATTTGGCTTGCAATGCCTCAATACTGAGCCTAGCCAAGTTGTTCATTCGATCCTGACTTATGGTGGACCTAAAGGCGATTTTTGATGAGCTTAAATTTACTGAACCTCCTCTCTGCTAATGTTACTGTGGCTGGTGCATTAAGGGACATCCTCGAACTAACATTTATGTTATGAAAAATATTTTCTAATTTGTAATTTGCCAAAGCATTTAACAGTTCCAATGCACCCAACTGTTCTTTACCAAAATTTGTATTGTGAACCATTGTTAGGTGAATTATTTCCTGAAGAAAGTCTTCACAACTTCTGTCATTAAAATCTTTTCTGCTAACTTAGTAGCTTCATACTTCAAGTCTTCTTCTGATATCTTTTGGTAGTTCCAAAGAAAGCTGAATGTGTCAGAAATATCCTTGACTGAATTGAACCGAACTGTAAACTGTAAGCTCTTCAATTACACTATCCAATTCAACATAAAATAATGTGTTTTCGAATGTAGGCTTCCTCAGGGCATTCGTCTGTTTCATTAATCTCATTCACATTTTCATCAGGTGTATCCTCATCATGAAATCTTGTTCTTTTTCTGACAGTTGTATTACTGTTCCTAAACAATTGTACTTCTATCTGCAGGTGGGCTGCAACAAGCTTAGCTTCATTCCACATTGCTTTCCAACTGTTTCACAAAGCCCATAGTTATGCATATTATAAGCTTTCTATGTTTGCAACTTCCAAATCTATAGTAGCATCACAAGCTTGAATGACTTTGTTGCAGAAGTCAAAAGGGACTAGTATACTGTGCCACACGACTGACATTATGATGCAAGTGAAAGAACCGACATAATATATACAATTCATGAATTTTGTTTCTGGTTTTCGGAGTAAGATTCAGCTTTAACAGTTTCTTCCAAAGCCAAACTCAACCCCTGGTAGAAGAGCTACAAATGGTTTTACACATTCAATTCGATCTGACCATATGGTGCTAGAAATGCCATGAAGCTTTGACAGTATTTTCCACCTCTTGAGGCTGCAACTGAATAATGTGTATTTACATTTGTCTAAACTTATGATCAGGCCCCACGAGAGGGGGTACAGCCGGTACACCGTACCGGGGCCCATAAGAGTTTAAGGGGCCCATGAATATTAAAATTTAAAATTAAATTGGCAATTACGCAAGTATTTTTTAATTGTTGCATTAAAGCTAAGAGGAGATGCCCCAAAACCTCCTACGTGGCGCTGGGGGGGGGGGGCTTAATTTTGGTATTCTTTGAATGTGTACTTGAACATTTTGTTAAAAATGCAAGGAAGCCTCTAGTTGTAATATAGGACCTAATTATTTTTTATAGCATTTAGGATCTCTTTTTTATTTTTTTTCACCAGAGACACTTACAAATATAGACCTATGAGCCTTACAGGCTTACAGTTCTCCATGTTAGCTTAGTAGCCTAGGCCAGGGGTCGATAACCTAAAGCAGGCGTGCCAGACATGGCACGCAGAGCTATTTTAAATGGCACGCGAGAGACCTCCAAAAGGTGCTTCTTGTTGATTTTTTCAATAAGTGAATGAAGAGACACTAACTGTTGAAGCCGATGTTTCTGAATGGCGAGCGACACATTTCAGTGAGTTGAGCTTGTTTTTACATGGACATGGCCAAACAGCACTTGACTGTTCAACCACTGGAATGGATTTGCATTGAAACTGGACAAATCTTGCACGTTAATTCAATTTCAAAACACTTAACTACTTGTAATTCCCTAATTTATACCATATATTAAAATAGATAGAGAGGAGTTTTATAAACAAAGACAAGACTTTCAAATTTATGGACTCTTGTTTTCACACCACATAAAGTCTGACTGGATTTATCCATATACAACCATCTTGGATGTGGATCTTTTTTTCTTAAGTGGAGGGATAGTGACCAATTAAAATGCAGCAAGTTGAATTTTAAACAAAAAAAATGCTAGATTTGTATATAGAAATAATAATTAAAAAGTAATATTATTTTTTATTTTAAAAGAAGGGAGATAATTAACCCATTTTGTATTTGTTTTTTTGTTCCAGTTATAATGTCCAATATGTTTAATATTTTTCTTTTTAAATATATCAAAGTTAGTTGAAAAGTATATAAATACAATATGACTAAAGAATTTATATTAAAATGTGTACATTTTTAACCATTACATTAACAACCAAGTTTGTATGATTACTATGTCTCTACACCGCTCAACGATAGTAGTGATACACATAACTGGAGTCTGCCTAATAATAATTTAAGAGAATATCTCAGTAAAACTGAGATCGAAATATAATTAATGTATAGAATCTAGCAGGTGCCAGATCCATATCTGGAATCACGATAACTATATGATATTTTTAGGCGATAATTAACTATCAAAATGTGAAAGTTTAGTAATAAAAATCTGTATTTGGTGTAAATGCAAATAAATTAAAAAGGATGATAACCAGGAACTCGTTTTTTTTAAAGTTAAATATTACACGCTCTAAAGATTTTCTCTATGCATCTCGTTTTGGGCCTCTATCTTGCTACGGCGCTAAATAAATATTATTAAAAAAAAAATATATATAATCGAGCAGGTTGACTTTCGGGTTGAATGATTTAAAAATCCTAGTTTGGCACACTTAGCAAAATGTTGCCGAACCTTGGCCTCGGCCAAAATACTCAATGTCGCTGCATATCGGTATTAGTATGGCAGTCAAACTAGTTAGTCGATCCTTTTACACTTTAATGATTTCCAGTGCGGTACCCAAGAGGGGAGATTGAAGGTATCATCATTTTAGACAAATGTATTGAACATTTAAAACTTTTTTTTTCATTTAACAAAATGTATTTTGTGAAGAGTTTTTAAAAAAAAACACTATGTGTCAACTGTATTGCCACAGCAGATCGAACCTTACATTAGACTACACAACATACATTACTGGTGAATATTTATAACTGACAAGAATAACACCAATAGGTAAATCACTGAACCTATAAACAATAGAGGACATAAATTATCAATCAACAGTTAGAGTCACTTTTCCCATTTTACACATCTCTGTAATATTATTTGCAAGATCAATAGGCCTTCTGAAGCGCAGGAACAATTACAAAATTTTAAACTAAGAACTATGTACTTAATTAAAGTATTTTCGTAACAGACCTGTAAGGCTGTGATTGAAATTATTACACTCAGATGGTAAATGGTAACACTTATGACAGTTTCACAAAATGGTCCACAGACCTTGTAAAAAGATTCCTGATTTTTCAAACGCATGTAATACAAATAAATCATCTAGATATGACTAGTGTTAGAAAAAAGTGGAGGGGGGCCCAGAAAAGATCTCGTACCGGCATCTTTTTTTTCTCTCGAGGGCCCTGCTTATGATTACTTCCACCTCCCCTCGTGGCTACCGCACAGTAGATCATTAAAGTGTAAAAGGTTCGACTAACTAGCTTTGACTGCCGTACTAGTATGTAGCGATATAGAGTATGTAGGCTTAGGCTACTAAGCTAACAGGGAGAACTGTAAGCATGTAAGGCCAGGGGCGAAGCCACAGGGGGGGGGGCTGAGGGGGGCTAAGCCCCCACCCTGGAATTTTTGAAAAATATGTTTTTCAACAGTTTTTTTTTTAATGTGTACTAAATTCGCTAAAATTTTAGTAAATGTTTATCACGCAGAAGTTCAGCCCCCCTTGAAATTTGGTAAATGTTTGCCAAGCGAAAGTTCAGCCCCCCCCCCCTGGAAAAAAATTCTGGCTTCGCCCCTGTGTAAGGCTCATAGGTCTATATCTGTAATCATCTCTGGAGAAAAATAATAAAAATAGATAAGATAAGAATGGGCATTTCTTATAGCGCCTCTATCCATACTATTACATTAGTATGCTCAGTGCGCTCTATGTTGGATTTGCAGTGGCAGATGTATTAGCCAAAGAGAAAGGTCTTTAAGTTCTTTTAAAAGGATTCTCTTGTCCCAGATTCTATCAGTGTCTGAGATAAACAGTTCCATAGAGCAGCGCCACTGATTCAAATGAGCGCACTCCCAGGTACTTCTTTTTGTGTCCATCCAAACTAGGAGTTTTGAGGAGTGACTGCGTGATGACTAGTGCACATCAAAATAAATTAAGGGCCCCCAGCGCCACGTGAGATTATAGGAGGTTTGGGGGCATCTCATCTTAGCTTGATAGCAACAATTGAAAAATACTGGCGTAATTGCCCATTTAATTTTAAATTTTAATATTTATGGGCCTCATGGGCCCCCTAAACTCTCATGGGCCCCGGTATGGCGTACCGGCTGTACCCCCCTCTCGTGGGGCCTGAATCTAAATAAGCCTCAAGGGCCGCATACTATTATTTCTCAGCCCGCGAGTCAACCACTGGCTGTAGTTTGCACACCCTGCATTACATAAATTATTACACTTGGTCTTGCTTTAAATTATATCTATCATCGGTGCGCAAAACAGCCAGCATAAACAAGAAATTAAACTTTTTGTTAATGTTGAACGGGTATTTTCGCAACGTCATAATTGCGACGCAACAAAACACCGCTCTTGAATGCCGCGCTACATGTGGATCGTGCAATGGCATGTTTTCACTGCCAAAATCAATTATCTACGATAAATCTTTTGTGTATTTTTGTCTAACGATCATTTCCGATTTTTATTTATGTGGCCGAAAAGCTGTAGATTTTTTTTTAGGTGAAACAAGTCGTGCATTAAAACATGAAGATAATCGTTAGAGCGCTTTTGAAGAAAATTTTCAGACATATATATACATACAATTTTAACTCGTATTATAGTATAGGATTATAATATTTAAGACTTTAAGTTTAAAACCCGATGACATTTCTAATAGAGGTTATAGTTATATAGCAAAAAACGGTAGGCCTATGTCCCTATCGGATTCGATTTTGCCTAAATTAGTTAATGTAAAAATTAAATTGGCATATGGGTGTAGGCCCTATGTACTAGTAGTCACTGCTCATGTGCCTAAAGTTTTGACTCTGTATCTATAACTTTCTTAAAGATGTACAAGTTTAAAACGCGATGATATTGCAGTCTTTTTCTAATAGATTATAGGCCTATAGAAGATTATGAGATCTTCAAAACAGATGAAAGAGATGTATTAACTGAGACCATAACTACATTATTTTTCTCCAGAGACACTTACAAATATAGACTTATGTGCCTTACAGTTCTCCCTGTTAGCTTAGTATCCCAGACATACATATTATTATAATACTCTATATCGCTGCATACTTAATACTAGTACGGCAGTCAAAGCTAGTTAGTCGATCCAGTTACACTTTAACTTTAACGATCTCCTGCGCTGTAGCCAAGAGTGGAGGTTGAAGGTATCATAATTTTAGACAAATGTAAATACACATTATTCAGTTGCAGCCTCAAATGGTGGAAAATATTGTCAACGCTTCATGGCATTTCTAGCACCATATAGCCGGAACGACTTGAAAGTGTAAAACAATTTGTAGCTCATCTACCAGGGGTTAAGTTAGAAAATATTTTTCCTAACATAAGTATCTGTTCGAAGTCCATTCATACCACCACACAGACACACAATACTCACACACAAATACACTCCCCGCTTTCCTCGGTCAGGTGCTCCGGTCTCCGGTGTATTGTAACAAAAGACAACTGACATCGGCTGACCCGATCACTGTCTTAATATTTGACTACTAAATATAGTCCGGGAGGCTTAACTGGCTCATGTTCATTGTTGTCCAACCGTAGGGTCTAATTTGGTCAATGAAGTGAATAGCTGGGGGTGGAAAGGGAAAGGGAGGTGCCTAGTTTATTGGTGTTCTGTGCTTTTTTATCTTAAATCTTGTTCCCCCAGTTGACGGCACCTCTGACGTTTTGATGTTTGCTGCAATTGTTAGCATCGGATTTCTCCCTTTATCTTGTATTTTACTATATGTCGCTTGTCTTGGTGGCGTTTATGGCTTAAAAGGCTCTTGCTACTTACGAAAGTCCGTTAGCAGTTTTAATTCTAATACAATAATCGTGGGTACATTTTCATAAAATATATTTTAAAAGCGCCAAATTTTCATACATAATATTTTATAGGCGCCACATTTTCATACAGTATATTTATAAACGTCACATTTTCATACATCAGGCTATATTTTAAAGACGCCACATTTTCATACAGTATTTTTTATAGGCGTCACATATGATAAGAAACGTTATGATTCTCAGCCTGGCTTTAAAAGATTTCAGCAGAAAATCAACAGAAAATCAGCAGAAAATCAACAGAAAATCAGCAGAAAATCAATAGAAAATCAACAGATAATTTAGTAGGCTTAATAACCATTGATGATAATTTAGAAACACAACAAAATAACATTATATTATTATACTCTATTAGACATAAAGATAAACAAATGCCTAAGTTCACTTTCTCTCTGAATGGCACCTGAGCATGGAATGGGTTGCTTGAACAACCAGGAAAATAAAGAAACTTAACATCATTCAAACACTAATATAATAAATATGCAAGACTAGACTCAAACCACTGATACGCGTAGTATGCAATTAATATTCTGTATATATAGAAGGAGCGTTATGACAATAACAATAGATAAGGCCCAAATTTAAATTCTGATATGATAATTTTGAAATTGTAATAATATTTTTTTTATATCTGACTTTTTGTGACGACTCGTGAGGATTGCAAATGGATTTGTCTAAATCGCGTGATGTCATTAACTTTATGTAGGGCCTATGGTCTATAGATCTATGTAGGCCTACTAGGCTACATATTATGTTAAAATTTATAATTGATAGGACTAAATCTTTTTTTTTTACGTAACATTTTAAGGCCCTGGATTTTAGGATGAAAAAATGAATCTATATGGTGTAGGAAATTCTCGAATTGTAATGTAATGATTTAAAGTATTGCAAGTTATAACTGAAAATGATCCGAAATAAAATCCATTGAAATATATTTATAAATTTTTTTTTTTGTAATTTTAATTTACTTATATTTTATAAGGTCACTAAAAATGTTAATCTTTAGAAAAACATTACAAAGCTTCCTTCTATTATAAGGGGACTTAGTAGTCATAGTAACTGTGATCTAAGCAATCATTTTCTAAGTTATTAATTTATAAATAAATGTAGAAAGTTTCTATTAAATTAATTGAACGGTTTTTGATTTATACGCTTTTAGGCTCCATCGTGCAACATTTGTTAAAAAAATCGTACCCGAAATGTGCTAGCTAATATTTATTTTTAAACATGATTTAAATTAACATTAAAAAACATAAACAATAAAAATGGAAGTGTCAATTGAATACCGTACCTCAAAAACTAGAATCAAGAAAATTAATATTGAAGTGGGATTATAGAAAAAGACACAAAATATACAAAGCCACTGACAGTGGTTCGCCGGAAAGAAATTCAAATCCACGAGCCACTGTGAGTGGCTCAGCAGAATGATTGAGTTTTAAACGTCATTAGTTGTTACGACAATGAGGTATAGGCCTATGCACAATTCCTTAAAAACAGAAAATCAATCAAGTGATACTATGTAAACTATAAACAATGGCTGATTTTACATTGATCTTAATGGCACCTATACTTATTAAAAAATATGTTCACATATCCTTGAATATTGTGATATTATAAATGATGCTCACGGAAGCAACAATGATTATAGACATACAATTTATTAAAAGACAAAACCTATTTGTTGATCTTTCAAAGGAAATAGATGGAAATATTTTAGATTTTTTAGGCCTTCATGATAATTTAGAGTTAGAGGTAGAATTTGCGCACCCAACAGAAGCGCAGTAAGTGCCCATCTCATTCAATTCATTATTTATCAAGTATATCTAACAATCATCACGTGAACGGAAAAGACTTCTGCTTAGACCTCATTGATTTTGTACTTATTTGTCATTTCGTTGTATTTTGCATGCTCGCAGTTATTTGTGGATCATGTATATCATGTTTATAAAAGGATGGATTTTTTTATGTTAATGGTGGAGAACTAAAGTTTAAATAGTGCCGCATCTCTTAGACTATGGTTTATTTAACTTGCTTAGGTCGGCGTTAAAGGTAACACTAGGATCTTATTTTAACAGCAAATGACTTAACGATGAACTAACAGTGGGTAACCGAGCCGCGCACTCCTGCAAGTCAAGTGGACTGTTCGTCGAGCCGTCGAAGATGGTGTCACGACAACTCGTCTACCGACTTTTCGTCTACGACACTTCGTCTACAGAAAGTAGGTCTACCGACACTACGTCTACCACGACAACTCGTCTAACGACACTTCGTCTACCGACAAGTGGTCTAGTGCGACACTTCGGCTAACGACACTTCGTCTAACGCGACATTTGGTATACCAGACGATTCGTCTACTACGACAGTTCGTCTACCGACACTTCGTCTACCGCGACAGTTCGTCTACCAGACAATTCGTCTACCTCGACAGTTCGTCTAACGACATTTCGTCTAACAGACAATTCGTCTACCTCGACGGTTCATCTAACGACATTTCGTCTACCGCGACAGTTCGTCTACCAGACGATTCGTCTACTACGACAGTTCGTCTACCGACACGTCGTCTACCGCGACAGTTCGTCTACCAGACAATTCGTCTACCGCTTCAGTTCGTCTACCGGACAATTCGTCTACCGCGATAGTTCTCTTACAGTTTACGCCTACTGACACTTTGTCTACCGACTCTTCATCAACCGACCTTTTTCCAAACGACATTTAATGTTCGTCTAAAGAAAATTAAAATTGGGATTTCCTCACTTCGTCTCTCCATGTTTGGTCTATAGTTGGAACATAATTCAATTTAATTACTGTTTCTTGCTAGTACACCGACTATTCATGGTACCAGCAATGACACTATTTATAATTGTTTACAGATTGTATCTTGTGCTATAATATGTTTGGTTTATTGACAAATTGTTAATATTTGGGGTTTTATCTATTGACTAGATTCTAGATCAACAAAATAATACGATGTTATATGTAATATTTTGGTGTAGGGCCTAGTTCCTATTACTTACGGTGTGATTTCGTTATGACATCCATGACCTATTATAAGATTATTTATGTCTGATTTAATTGCAGACCTACATCGGCATAGACTTATAAAAGGCCGCCACCACTATTGTTGAGTGTTTTGACAATAAAACTATACATAGGCCTATATAGTATACATTGCACTATTTGATGTAAATAATGCTGACAATCACCATTAGATGCAATTAATTGAACTAAATTTTCCAGCACTAATAGTTACTCTGAAAAGAATCGTGGATGGTAAAAAAAAAGACTGCAGCCTACTATTACACAGTTGACTGAAGCACTGGGTATTCTTGTAAAACTGAATTCTTACACTATCTTAGCTCTTTTATTCATGTGGCAGAATTGCTAAAAGTGTTTTTCTTGGGCGTATACTAAAGTTGATCACACGAGAATGGTAATAGGGTATCGAATGTAGAATAACTTGATGACAGGAGTCGTTGGTAGTTGGTCAGTCTGAGCGCCGAGTAGAAAGCTTGTTTGTGGAGTTGTATTTTTGTATTTGATGTGTTAGTTTTATTGGGGAAAGTGGGGTGCAACCCATAGATAGGGCTAAGCACAACAAGGTATCCAGTTAAAATTACTTTTAGATATGCCCAAGTAATAGAAAAACAATTAGTACTTGTATGGGAAGTCACCAATTGCACCTTTATTAGGCATGTATTAGATTTGTAAATGAAACAGTTACGAGTTGGTATGTTGAAATGATGACACTTGATACATAGTACAATAACTATAATAATGAAGTCAACTGCAGTTTAATTATACAACATTTAATAAGTAAATACACATATAAATAAGATACAAGTTATTCTGCTGATAACACGTAGGCCTACACTACTACACCTACTCATATCCTTAGCCAACACAAGCTACATGTACAACCTCTCTAACATACGCTGCTTAAAAGTCTCCAACCTGCCCCCTCAACATTCCAGACTATCACTCGAAAAACTGATACGTTTTTTAATTAAAAAATGTCACCCGTGGAAAAGGACAAGGGTAAGAAAGAAGGGAATATATCTAGGTTATAACAACAAACTGTGGTAGGCTGTTGAACGAAACATTTACACTCACTACCTCAATTTTAACTTTTCCTATCTTACAGCAGTCCTCCTTTAACACTCCTCCCTTCCAAATGAAAATGACGTCAGTCATTTAAAAATAATTTCCTAACATATTCACGAAAGATGAACAAAAACAATTTTGTTTTGCTTCCACAACCAGAAAAATAAAATATATGAACACAGTTTGTATGCATTGCAAAAGAAAAGAAACATTAAGTAAGTTACATTAACATCTTATTTGATAGAAAGAACAAAAAAAAAAACAGCAACATAACTGGGTAGAAAATTGTAACATTCAGAGACATCTCTATCATGCAGTAAAATATAACATTTGTAACTGACAACATCATTAAAGACTCATGTCGAAAAAATGTAAAGTACAAATTAGAATACAACACAAACAAAGAAATAAGAGTATTGGCAAGTTAAATAATCAAAAAGGACATTTTGACGTGCATAACCACTAGTTGTATTATAATTACAAGATTATATTGTGTTAATTCATTTTATTAAACACGCTAAACATTGTAAAACTGAACATATACATTTAATAATACTAATGTACAAGATATATTTAAACAATTTATTTCATTTCACACAAAATAATAAGGTTTTACTCTGTTCAACTTAATAAATAATACATATGTAGTAAGTAAGGTAATTAGTGATGTGGACTATAGTATAAATGTAAAAGGAAGGGAAAAAATTTTCCACATTGATTTACTAAGAGAAGTAACAGACATACCTAAACAGTTAGAGACAATTATTGAAGAAATTAGTGAACCAGCAATAAATAGCATTACATCTGAAGATGATAAGGAGCAAATAATTATACACACTCCATGTTTAGATGACAAGGGTTGAATAAAAGATATAGATGTGAATAGAGAAGTACATAGTGAATATAAAAGGAAAATAGGAGTCTTATTGGAAACATTTAGAGATGTGATATCAAACAAACCTGGTCAGACGAATGTTATAGAACATGAAATAAAATTAAATTCAACTGAAATAATTAAAAGAAAAACGCATCCTATACCATATAGTTTTGTAGAAGATGTAGAGAAAGAAAAAAAGCTCCTTTTGGATAGTGGGTTGATAAGATCATCAAAGTCATCTTATGTATCTCCTATAGTGATAGTAAAAAAGAAAAACGGGAAAATAAGATTATGTTGTGATTTTAGAAAACTTAATGAAATTACAGTGGTAGATAGAGAGCCATTACCAAATCCAGAGGATTTGATAAAACAGATATCTTCCGCGAAGATATTTTCGCATTTAGATTGCACTAGAGGTTTCTATCAAATAAAGATGGAGGAAGAGTCTAAAAAATATACAGCATTTAGTGCACCTGGGGGGGGGGGGGGTTATATGAATGGGACAATATGCCGTTCGGACTTGTAAATAGTACCGCCACATTTGTGAAAATGATGAATGTAATCTTACCGAAAACAGAGGGTATAAAACATTATGTAGATGACATTTGTATATTTACTCAGGATTGGAACAGTCATGTGGAGACATTAGAAAGATTATTTAAAATATTGAGACAGTGTAATATAACAGTATCGCCAGAGAAAATAAAGATATGATTATATACCAGATTAGATTTTTTGGGGTATAATATAGGGAACAATGAAATAAAGCCGACACAAGAGTTAGCAAAGAAAATAATCACAACGTTCTATAATATCTATAACAGTGACACCAACGCATGTTATTAGATGAGGAATAAGAATGGTGTGCATGTTATTATTATGTACGAGATTGCACCATTATATGAAAGGGAAGTACGCATGTTATATGTGTGATATAGCAACGCTGGATCCTAGATACAAGTCAGTTGAGATTTGGATTGTACGCAAACAAGACGTATTTGAAATGGGTCTTCGTACAAGTCTATTAGTCAAGTACAGAAAGTATTGTTGTGATGATCAAGTGTATACCAGTGTTACAGCGACTAATTGATTAAAGAATTGAGTATTATATTGAGTAGCCTTCGTTGATATCATTTTATGAAGTAACTGTGAGTCTTAGTCCTGTGCTGTGACAGGTCTTATTCACCTGACAGTGCATGGCTTTGTGGACGGTTAGTGTTCGAGCCTGACAGAATCCTTTCCCACAGTCCAGACACCTGCAGGGCTTCTCTTTGCTGTGAATGTACCTGGGGAAGATGAAACGTACTGGACGTGTTATAAAACATGGCCTTTTGGTAGAAAACATGGACTTTTGGTAGAAAACATGGCTTTTTGCTAGAAAACATGGCCTTTTGGTAGAAAACATGGCTTTTTGTTAGAAAACATGGCATTTTGGTAGAAAACATGTTTTTTTGGTAGAAAACATGGCATTTTGGTAGAAAACATGTCCTTTTGGTAGAAAACTTGGCATTTTGGTAGAAAACTTTAACATTGTGTAGAAAATATGATAATTTAGAAGACAGCATGAGTATCTGGCAGACAGATTTCTTTGTAAAGGTTTTTAAGAGTTAGACGTGTGACAGGTAGCTGTTTCGGTAGAGCCGCTATTTTAAAGAAAAGTATTCAAAGTCTTACCTGTGATCCCTCAGGTGATCCTGCCTCCTGAAGGCTTTCCCGCAGGACTCGCACGAGAACGGTCTCTCGTCGGTGTGGGTCCTCTAGTGGATGAGCAGGTTGTAGGATTTGGTGAACTCACGGGAGCAAAATTTACAGATGAACTGTTTTTCGTTCTGTTGATAGAAACATAAAATACAGAATCATACGGTGAACACATGTGGATGGGGTTGGGGAGGAGGAGGGTATTTATATCGCTCTTATAGAAACTACGTATTATTGTCCATGATAGAGATCGAAAACTTAAGGCACGCGTGCCAAATTAGGCACGCAGAGCGATTTTCAATGGCACGCGAGAAACACCCAAGAGGTATTTTTTATTGATGAAAAAAAAACATTTTCCGGTTCTGAATGAGGAAATCATTCAAGAGAATTCAAAATTAGACGTGGACTCAGATAAGGAGACTCGCTGTCCTGCATAGCCTACTTGTCAACATCACCTTAGAGAGGGTAATAAGAAATATCCATATTGACACAAGGGAAACAACAACAAGATGTTTCCTGAGAGAGAATGAACGCCCACAAGTAACAGGCACCATATACAGCCAACCCATCTAGTACCTTGTCTATGCAGATGACATTGCACTAATAGAAAAAAGCATCCTTAAGAAACAATCAATTCAGTTTAATAAAACGTTTTATTGTCGACAGACTTTTTGACAAAACACAAGGAGATTTTTAATACACACATAAAACAAAAGCGTGGGAGTGAAAACAATATTAGTCTAATAGTCTAATGATCATTTCGTATTTTTGACATTTTTATCAGGGCCTACACGTCAAGAGAAGTTAAACAAACAGAAAATATTGTCAAAATTAGAAACCATAATTTCGAAAAAGTAAATACGGTAACTTTAAGTATTTAGTAGGCCTATCTATAATCGCTGAAATATTTTTTGGACCAATTAAAGATTACGATGGATGGAGGATGGGTAACAACAGAGAGGTCTACGAGCTATAACTATTGTGGCCGAAATAAAAAAGGGCAGGATACGCTGGACAGGCCACTTGGAACGAATGCCTAACAGCAGAGGAGCGAAAGTGATATATGCTCAGAACCCCAGAGGAAAACAACCTAAAGGCAGACCCAGACTGGGATGGTTGGACGATGTCGAGATGGATCTGCGACAGATCGGGGTACAGGCCTGGAAAAAGAAGGCAATGGATAGCTCCGAGTGGAAGGAGGTGGTTAGGCAGGCCTCCATGGGCTGTAGCGCCAGAAATGATGATGAATGAGGAAAACTGACTGTTAAAGCCGATGTTTCTGGATGCCATAGCGACACAGTTCAGTGAGTTGAACGCAAGGAAGGGGTCAAACAGCATTTGAATTGTTAGATCACTGGAATGGATTTGCATATATCTTGAGTGATATCACATTGAACTATATTATTATGTAGCCTACTTAGCTTTATTAAGGCATATATTAAGATAGATAGGGTTTTGTCAGAAGTAGGTTAGGCCCTATATCAAAGGACTAAAAGCGGAGTTTTCTAACCAAAGGCAATACTTAAAAAATTCATGGACATTTTTTCACACCTCATCAAGCCTGACTGGTTTGATCTTACTACAACCTTCTTAGATGTAGATGTTTTGTAAGTGGAGGGATATTGGCAATTTTAAAACGCAAGTTGAATTTTAAATATCCGAAAAATGGGCATCGAAATGTGAAAGGAGGCTGCTTAGGAAAGTCATCTGATATTCTCAACTGCTAGGCATTCGCTCTACTTTCAGCTATGGATTCAACTTACACTTGTGATCAGTATTTATTACACATGAAAGCTCTTTTAAGCATAGAAAGAGGTCCCTTTCACTTCACTACTCAGAAATGACTAATTATGTATAGGCTATGTCATTATAAATCAGCATTCAAGACAAGGCGCTTATTCATGAATGCAGACTAATTAAGTCTGCATTTAAAAAAAGTTTGTATGCGCATCTTCTGTAATTAAACATAAATATAAGTAGTTCTAAAATATATTTGTTTTTAATTATTTAATAAATATAAGAGACTTTTTAAATAGCATTATATTATGCAATAGTTATAAGTGTTAATGTTTAAAAGATAATTTCCTTAAATGGAAAGACAATAAATAAAAGGAAATGCTTTTTTACAACTATTTAACGTAAATTAATTTTACACCTTTAATAATTAGCCTAAATCTTGTAATGAATACCATAATGCTAGATTTATATAAAGAAAAAAATATTCATCCGTAATATTATATTACAAAATATAACTTGTTTGGCTTCACTATCGAGTGAAATTTAAAACATTTTTTATTTTAATTAAAAGGAGATAATGAACCTGTTATATGTGCACTAATATTTGTAATATTATGTTTGTTTTTTTATCTTTAAAAAAAGACTAAATAGCCTACATTTATGATTTTATAATGATCAAAGTGTAAAAAGTAGTTCAAAATATAATAAATATTATATGACTAAATTATTATATGTATATTTATAAACATTACATTAACTACTCAGTTCGAATGATTACTACGTATCAAATCGTTTTAATAATATTATCCTCAATTTCTTCTAATTCGAATTCTAATAAAAGATAAATTAAAGAAAATCTCTGTTTAACAGAACAAAATAGGGCCTATACACTCCAGACAGTAGGCTAGATCTTCATCTTGACAACCGAATGCTACAATATAATTACCATAAATGTCAAATTTTCATAATACAATGTTGTATTCCGTACAAAGTACAAATGCAAATAAAAAGACGCACTGATTTAAACTGATTACAATATGTATTTTGAATTATTGCCTGAATATTTTCATTAAATAATAATTATATATTTTTTAATTTAATTATAAGATCTAGCTTATATCTTTCTTTTTATTGTAGTTTATGACATGTTTATCTGTAGCTTATAAAGGTCTATTTTATTTTCCCCCGGGCAACGCCGGGAAATTTAGCTTGTATAAGATAAGATAAAGAAAGAAAGAACTGAATTAAGACAGGATAGAAGGAACTGATTTTTTTTTTCAAAATGTCACCAGAATATATCCAGTATGCTACATTGAATTTATGTTGGAAAGTGTTCAGAACTAAATGTGACTATGTAAGTGTACGGCGGTACCTGTAATAGAGCTTACCTTGTGTTGCCAAGTCTAAGAGGTGTCTTTCTTTCTTTTCCGCTGTCGTAGAGTTTGGATGAACAGGAACTGGGAAGACAAAAGAAACAACTTTTCAAAATTGTGTCGTTGGTTTGGCTACATTCTACACAAACATGGGTTTAAGTAAGTTAGTAGTAAAGTAGCCCCTACCCGTCCGACCAAATTTTTCCCCTTAATTTTTTTTTATAGTTTTAAAAAATACACTCAATTTTGGGGCAATTGCTTTCCGAGTCTAATTTTATATTTAATTTTTATTTTAGGCCTACTCGATGTGGCCTTAGATTTTTATGAAAAGGTTATTTATAAAGAGAGCATTGACAGCCGTGAAAACTAACAATAAATTCATCAACAGAAGGCATGTAATAATTACGGCGAGACAAAATGTAGAACTAATTTCGCGACAACTGTCGAATACGCGACGCAGTTTGAATGAGATTTGAACCTTTGCTATAACTAGCTGTTTATGGGGCACGGCTAGCGTACCGAAGGTCCTGGGTTCATGTCCTGGTAAAATCTAGGGTATACCCGTCTACACAGCTCTGATGGGGCAAGTAAAGATGGCTGGGCATTGTGAAGGCCACACTTTATCCTAGCCTGCCGTGCTCACACAAACTTGTGAACTGGATCTAATTGGTCCGATGGGATACATTTATTTTTTATTACGGCGCGCTATTAGGTGTTATAAAAACAAGACATTCACCAAATTCTAATCACAGCGATCGTGAAATAGGCATAATTTATTCAGATTAAGTTTATTACAAGTAAACCTGTGAATTAATTAGGTAGGAAACAGTTGATATACACCATCCCTAGATAATTCCGGTATTGAAAGCGATTTCATACCAGGCAATTTTGAATGAATGAGTTTATGGTAAAACATTCAATAGGTTACATTTTGTTGTTATTTTTCAAACTGTGAATTTCATGAAAAGTTTAATGTAGGTAAAAAAAATGTATTTTACTTTTCAACATCTATGATTGATTTTTGTAACGATAGTAAAATAGAATATTTTATTTTGCTATATTTTATTATACATATTTTATAAATATTTTTCTTGTCATTATAATTTGTACTTGTAGTTTTATGACTAACAAACATTCTATAGGTATTGCTTATTAAAGGCTAACAAATGATTAATTCTTTGCAAAAGTGCTAAGTCTATAGAAACTGTTTTTTTTTAAGTAATCGACTTTTTACATAACGATTTAACAACTTTTCATAAACGTGTCATATTTTGTTTTCATCAAATAGAGTACTTCGAAAGTTTTTTTACGGGGTTGTTTGAGCTAAATATCGACATATTATAAATAAATAGGGCCTAAATATATTTTTGAAGACATTAGGGATAACCTTTTCATTTAAAAAATGCGACGTAGATCTTGCACATTGTCGAAAGTGAACTACTCAAGTATAAGTTAGGAATAAGAAACTACAAGTTTTAAATGTTATAATAAAACATAGACTCTTTATAAAAAAAAAAAAAAGACAGCAAAGGTATCACATTTTACCCAATAAGTTATTAAATAGAAACGTAGAGTATATTACTTGCCAGGAAAACTAATTGCCGTCAAATCGGATTTCGATTTAGAAATGGTTATTTCTGTTTTTTCGTTTGTTTGTTTCTTAAATATTATGGGGTTGGGATTCTCTTTTGCATCCCGATAATTTTGCGTCTTTTTACATGTGCAAGCGTGTGTGTGTTTTTTTTTTAAATTCGTGTTTCAATTTTTAAAATCATTTGGCTATATTACATTTTTATTATTTAAAATCACAATCTAAATGAGACTTTCTTATTAATAATTTGTAATTGTTACCCTGCCTTCCATTTCAGACACCTATAATAACTTTCTGGTAATAATTCATATAAAATGAACTTAATGAACTAATGTTGTTTTTAGGTCCTCAAACTAAGGAGAGGGATGACTCCTGCCAGCGGTATGCCGCCAGCCACTGTACTGTCTGAACCGAATACTTAACGATTACATAATACAGAAAATGCTTATAACACGTCAAATGTACCTGGTCGTTTGGGCTTGGGATATTACATGACTGACCACATGGACGCAGTGGTCATCTAAATGGACATCTCTGCTCTCGTTCTCTTTGCTGACCTCGCGGGGCAGGTTAGCGAAGTCAAAGCGTGGTTTCTTGTGGACTGGGCTTTGGACCGGCCTCAACACTGGGCTTTCCTCTAGAGTGGAGAGAAACCCCATAAGTTAATGATAAATACAATATTCAACACTGTTGGAGATGTCAAGCTGAAAGTTGAGTTATAAAATGTATTGAATTATGACAAAAAAATGCAATGAATACACCTATTTTGTTCTGATTTGTTTGCATTAATTGCAATTTCATTTTTATTTTATTTGTACCTATTTATTGCAATTTCATTTTGATTTCTTTTTATTTGTTGCAATTTCCTTTTGATTTCAGTTTTATTTGTTGCAATTTAATTCTGATTTGTTTGTATTTCTTGCAATTCGCCCCGTATGTCTAATAAAAATGTTGGAGTGCAATTCCAGAGTATTTGGGTTAAAATCATAGTAAAAACTCTAGGATCTTCTTATCAGGGCTCGATGGTATCCCACTAAGTCTACCCAACATCTGATAAGTAATAAGTAATGTCTACTTGTGGGGAAATTGTATAGGTAGATGAGATAACCACACAATATCCTTGTCTTTAAATGTAACTATTGATATTTCCAAGTTTGCATTGTAAAAATTATCATTAATGGGGATTGCGTATTATTTGAGATTGTTCATTAAGTGTAAAGCTTAATTAGAGTTATTTAATGAAGTGCTTTAATAAAGAAAAATATAATTCTTCAGTATAACAGAAAAAGGAAATCATAAATTGCAAGTGCAGTAATGAAAGAGAGAATCACCTTTGAATAAAACTTCAGCCTCTCTTTTGATGGAAGTTCTTGTAGTCCAGTTAACATGGACAAAACTGTTCTGTTCATTCAGCGTAGGCGACTTGCGATATCGTGGCGTGGGGTTCTGTGACGGGCGGTTCTCGTAATCTCCGTGGTTCTTTATTACGGCCAGGGGGCAGCCATGTGCGATAGGGAGCTGTCCTCCTTTTTTATCCTGTGCGTGTGGTGCCGTCCTCCCGATCAGGGCCGCCTCGCGCTGCAGTGTCCAGTACATTGTCTCCGGCTGCCGGAGCGGCGACGGGATCCCGACGTCAGGGTGGGGATCTAGGGGGGCGCGGTGTCTGTCTGGCGGAGGGTCGGCGATAACGTGGGGCGATTGATGGACCTGGTGGTGGTAGATGAAAGGCTGGGCGCGCCTCTGCAGATAACCGTAGTGGACCATCAGGGGGTGGGGCGCTGGGTCCGCATGGTGGCGCTGGTCGAGGTGGTAGTATGGGCCCATCACGTGATGCTGTTGTTGCTGCTGTTGGTGATGATGGGCGTGGAAGCCGGCGGCGTGGAGGTAATGTGGAGGGGGCGAGCTCAGATTCATGGAGTTGGGCGGCGAGGGCGAGCAGCTGTACCACACTGGCAACGCCGCGGGCATCTGTAGGCTTAGGCTGGGCATGTGCGCAACGGATACCGCCGCCGTGTGTTGCCCAGACCTCATTATGTCCAACGTATTTTATTCTGTAACAAATAATATAATTTCAAATTAGGTACAAATCCTAATGCTCGTCTATAAAATTAAATGGAAACATTGTATTCAACAAACTTACATCACATAATAATTCACATATACACAATGATATAGGCCTATGTATTTATCTGCACAATATCTCGTTATATACTACCTACGCTCCACTTAGAAAAAGGTGGAAATCGGTGGCGGGTTGGAGAAGATAGCGATAAAGGGGCAGAGGTCGGCTGACTGACTCACGATTACAACCAAGGGCTCCATCGTAATGGTCCCAAAAGCACAAGTAGAGTTCCAAGTTTTGGGACCTACAGTAAGATTTTGACAGGGGCTCCCTTGCTAAAACGTTACTCTTATGGCATATCACATAATGCAATTATGACTAATATTGACATTATAAAAAGAATGTATTTTGTGCGTGTTTATGTCATCTGTTTTAAGATACTTTTACTTTTGCCCCGCTACTTTCATAGTATCGCCCCCTCCCCACTCTGCCCCCTAAGCTATTTATGGTGCCGCTCTCCCCACCCCCATCAAACCAAGCCAAAACCAGATCCCCAAAAATATTCACACGCATCTCACAATGTGACCCTCTCTGACGATATTAACCAAGAATTTTAAGCTTCCCCTCCACCCTCCATTAGCCGGCCGTTAATTCCTTTTACCTACGGCCTGTTTTAGGCCTCCCCTTTCCCTATAATACCAGGGAAACCACCAACAAACTATAAATGAAGTATAACCGTATTGCAATATATTTTGTTATATTGTTCCCACATTGCATTATTATGCTATATTTCATCAGCTGTAATTACCTATGACCTATTTACCGCCGCACACACCCAAAGGAAATATGTCCCCCGATCCCCCCCTCCCCCAACCACCACACTCCTTCTTTCCAGCCACTGGAATTTCGCATTGTTTTCATGCCCACCCCTCACATTCCCCCCACCCTGCTTATATCTCCACCCCTCCCTCTAATTATCCCAATTCTTAGTCCATAGATCACCCCTCCCCTCCCACCACTAGTACAGAATGAAAAAATATGAAGATCTTTAACGTAATCCGCTCCCTAAACCGAACTCTAACACCGAGCTCTTCCCAAAGAACGAAATTAAATAGTAAGATGTCACATTCTTTTGAAGGGCGTTTGGAAGGTAACCCTGCAATTCCCGACGTCCCCCTCCTCATACACCTTTTATTTGCGGCCGTGCGGCCGTGCGGCCCACGCTCCGGTAGCGTTTCTGTTTTGTTCCTCCGTTCGGCGTTTTCCCGTAAGTCGAAGCAGAAAAAAATTCCATGAACTGATAACAAGTTGACCACATGGCCCTCTATTGTTTCATTCCAGAAGTCCATCCACCCTACCCCTCCCCCATCCCCTCGTGTTCAGATATGGGAGAGGGGACATGCCAGACAATCGCAAGGGGGGGGGGCTTGTGGCCCGGTGGTTTATAGGGCCACACCATCTTCTTGATGGGTTACTGCTTAGTATCTTCCTACTTTTTTTTAATTTTTTTAATTTTGTGCTCCTTATTACCTATCGTAGATAATCGTGTATTTTTTAAAGACCATATTATTATGTTGATCCGGGAACAGTATGGCCAATATTTTTGTATATTACCATTGCACTGTTTCTCAAAACATTTGTTTCTTCATCTGCCCATTAGCTAAGACCTAAACCCCCGACTTTCCTGTACCACTAATTCAGAGATTGTATTTATTTTTTTTTAGTATATATTACCTAAGCAATTGAAATTAATGGAATACACTGTAACTATTAACATTTATAGAAGTTGTTTTTTTTTAGATTCCCATTTTTTCACAAATAGCACGTTATAAAACTATTATCTGCAATAACGATTAGGATATTAATATAAGATAATATTACTTTATTGATCCAAACAAATGGAAATTTGACTTGATTGTATAAATTCCGTCTTTCAGCATGTTTGAAACAATATTTGCAGCTTGTCTCGTATCATAATTAGAGTCTATATAAGTCTAAAATTAACATTCATGACAATACAGTTTTTGATTGCTCACAATCCAAAATCACCAGGTTCTAAGGTTCAATGGTCCTTTCTGTTAATTTGGTTTAGAGACTTATGTTTTTAGTATAATCTACGCAAATTTGTCTTTTTCTTACTATAACTTACTTTGTCCAGAGGCAGAGGGAGGGGAGGGGGAACTGAAACCCGGTTTAAATTCAGATTTATAGAACCGAAAATTGGTTTTGAGAAAAAAAAATATTTTTATATTATTATAGGCCTACATAATATTATACATTATTATTATATTATGTTCTGTGGTTTACTTACATAGAGCACCCATAAACTAGATAATATTACAAAAAAAATGTGCAGTCTTTTAAAATCTTTTGTATAACATTTTCTATTTACCTATCTTTCGGTTACGGTTTCGGTTTCAGCCGAATGTGTAGTAAAATTGTAGGTATCGGCCTTGGTTTCGGCCGAAAGTCAATTTATTACATTCGGTACAGTTTCATTTTAGGCCGAAACAACCAAAAAAATGGTTTCGGTCGGTCTCTACAATAGACATTCACGAACACTATCAAACCTTTTATTAACACCCAATATTTAATAATTCTAAAATAAATTTTATTCACCATATTTTGAAAGTGGCAATTTATTTGCTTGCTATAATCACCTCTGTATTGCCCGCGTACCTCAATTTGGAAAAGCCCTGTTCTAAAAGTCTCTTTTCCCTCTCTTCTAAGTCCTTTTTCAATGTGCGATGGTAACGTATTCATAATGCTACACATTTGAATTAATTTTTATTTATTTTCTTTCTATGGTTATACACGTTAACAAAATAACGGAGAAAATAATGACAATTAGTCTAGTTTAAACTTCTAAGAAAACTCTTATTATTATCTGTTTTATTATCTGTGTTGTTATATAGGCTAGATCAGGGGTCGGCAAGTTTTTCATAATAGCAGACCAAAGAATTCAATCAGCGTGCCAACTTTTTAAAGGTGAACATGCGTCACCAATCAATTTCTTGTATAAAAGACTTGAATTGCAATTTTGGAAGTCGTAACATTGAAATTCGCACTGCGCACTGCCAAGTCTGGCAAGCGTGCCGTAGGTTGACGACCTCAGGGCTAGATAATAATATGCTAGTATTTTCTGAACATTTACGCTATATCACCTTCACCTATCCCATAACCCGAGTGAGTGTCGTTCGAAACATGATTGTGTGAATTTATAAATTAACATGAAACTTTTGATGCGTCATTATAGGCCTATAGTTGTCCTTTTTAACATCTTCTTTTGCATTCTATTATAGTTAATAAGAGTATGCATATATAATTATGTAAGTACGCTTCGGACCAAATTGATCATAGGGCCGGTGAAGCAGCGTTCACAAGTTGCTCTTGTCACGACATACTAGGTGAATGTGTGGCCAGCACAATGCACAGCCGCCTTTACGTTATCCCAACGAATGCCAGGTAAGCCTACTTTGGCCTACCCATCAGTGCTGGGTAAACTCAGGGACACCCTACAGTCCCGGGAAAAAATTCTAGCCTTCACCAGGATTCGAACCCACGACCTACGGTACGCCTGTCGAACGCGCGGCCGCTCAGCCAGCGTGCCACAAATGCATATATTACCATACGTTTATTTATGTAAAAAATCAACTACTTTATCAGCAAACATGATTTGATAAAAATATTTTTTTCTGCACAAAGTTTACAGTATATGTTGGCTGCTTATTTTTTTCACTATCGGTCAAACGGTCTAGGAGTCTATAGGGAAAAAAAAAACAAGCAAATAAACAAATATAGCCTACATGCATTCAATAAAGAGGTGCAAGATTCATTACTAGTGAATATTCACAACTGACAAGAGTAACACCAATAGTCAAATCACTAAACCTAGAAACACTAGAGGAGAGAAGAGCAAAGATTAAAGTAGTAATAATACATAAGGCATTAAACTCTAATTTAGAAATACAATAACAATGCTCAGATAAACATTTGGACAAAAACATTTTTCTTATCCCATTCGCCAGAACTGATCCCTATACTATAAGTATTGTTTTTTTCTGGACTATTGATAAGGAAGAAGTATATTATTATATCAAGTGGATTTTTATGTGTTGAATTCCACTTAGAATAATTAGTTTATGTTTGGGTAAAACAAAACGTGATTACTTTTGTTAGTCTGTGTCCTGTGTGTCCCTACTGCTCCGTGAATGTTCGGAACTCTATAGAGTTTGTGTATGTTGGAGTCGAAGTCAGCTGTCCGGAGTTCTAAGACTCGATTAGAACCTCAGTTAACTAAGCCTTGGTAAGCTGTCCAATACCATGTTTAGCACAGAAGAATCCAATGTCTTAGAGCCAAATTATTGTTTTAATTTTAGTCCACAAATAGAAACCCCAAGTCCAATGTGTGTCAGAATCGAATTGAAATCACAATATAATAGCTGATCTTTTTTTTTGTTATGATTCACACAACTGATACAAAGTAAAACAAATAAATTTTTTCGTCAACACTTGATTCAATCGAGTCCAATCTTTCTCAGTCTTGGAACCCTTAAGAAACATCTAGAAGTAGTAGGTTATATTGTGCATGAGCAGGAAGAGAAGTACACAAATTCTATTTTAAAATACAGTAGGCCTATGGTATTTAGTACGCAGTGGATTTTGTTTAAGAATTATAGTCTGGTAGCACTAGCTGGTAGCAGTTCGGCTGGTAGCAGCTTTCAGTTGGTGGGCGCTCTTGGATGGTAGCAGTAGGCGACCTACCTGAAATAGTGGCCCTTCCACTTTGCGATGGTAGCGAAATAACAAAAAGGCAAGAATGAAAGACTTTCCTTTCTGGAGTCTAAACGATTTGGTGTCACAAGATATCCCCCCGTTGCCTCTATCTACTTCTGAACTCTGAACAGAAGACGTTTTTTAAATGGAGTTACGGTGGAAGGTTGGGCGGGGGGGGGGGGGGGGGTCGGAGGGGGAGGGGGCGTAAATCGTTCAGATTCGTTAACCTGGGGGGCGTCAAAAACAGAAAGTGAAGAACAAATTGAGTAAACCAATCCTCCTTGATTCAACCCCCCCCCTACCCCAACCCCAAAATTCGCTTTCTTTTCTGTGACCTCCCCTTTCCCACCACCACCCCAAAAGCGATTATAACACTTGCAGAATAAACGCTAGCGCTCCCTATTCTAATTAAGACGTTCAAAAAGAAAAAGAAATGCTCCGCTTAAAGGCAAAGCGGTATTTTTTTAAAATCCAATATGCGATGCTTCCATTAAACGGCGAAAGAAACAATTCAATCAAATGAGTTTGCTTTGCTATTCATGCTGAATGAGTGGCATATCATCAGGACGTTTTATTATTTATACACAATAAAAAAAGAATAAATATAGACATTAAATAATTGATGAGATTAAGTAAAAATTGAAGGTTTTGTATAGATCTATAAGTCTACACAAAATGAAAATAATAGACCATTTCCATTGCCATAGTCAGTCACAGATGGACCGCAAATACACTTTTGGGCCCGCGTCCATTTTGTCCATATATTCGCCGAAGTGTAAATTATTTACAAAGCATCTCTTTTTACAGTTTTTACTTCTTTCCAGAAGCAAACTAAAATTGCAACAAATATTCTTTACACGACATTCTTCTTCTTCTTCTTCTGCGTTCCATTTAGCTTTCTTTTTCTGTGTCAGACTGGCAGTCCTGTTTTTCTGACAAATCGGGCTCTGTTTATCCCTGGTATCCAGAATCCAGATTCACAGAGCCGCCAGTCGATTGGGTGGACCCCTTCGAGGCTAGGGGCCTGGTGCCGCTCTCGCCTGGCTTTGGTCCACGGGGGCGACACCATGTCAATATTTTTGTCTGCTTCATATTTCATTAGAAAGCTTTATGGTTGCGTGTATGTCCGTTTTCTGATGCTCCCACACTGTTCCTCAGCCAAAGATAATCCAAATTTCAAAGAAATAATCCAAATTTTGAAAAAAAAATTAATTTCGATCTTATCTACTATCTACGTTATCGCACTGGTCATAGGAATTCCGCTGCCAGAATTTTCCCTTAACCAGATTGGGCCGTTAAAATCACGTGAATGTAAAAATGTAAACATACATTCATTGGACGAATTTGGGATATCTAGAATGTTTAGTTTTAGTTTTAAGGGTAGGTGGGGAAAACTCATTAACTTACATCAACTCAAGAAGAGTAGGGGTGCCAAGCACGATGGGTAGGGGTGCCAAGTGAGGAGAGGGTAGGTTGGGAGTAACCAGTTGTCTTTATATTACCAAACATAGGGGTGGGTGTAGCATGCAATGGAAGAGTAAGGGGAGGGAATTAATTATCTCAGGGCTAACACTCCTGATTACAACAGAGAAATTGGGTTACTCGTATCATTCCCATAGGATGGGCATTCAAGGCCACCTTATCGTTGTAATTTCTAGTAAATACATCCTGAAAATACATGGTGAGGTCGGACATCGCCAAGCACTTGTCTTTGAAACAACAAAAGGCGAAGAAATGTGACTGTATGTGTGGGGAAAATACACAATAGATATGGGTTAATAGGAATGGCCTACAATGTTTACAGGTGATGGGGCAGAAAAACAATGACAAAAAAACATACTTTCACACGTAGGCCTATCCAATCAAACTTCGTTCTGGGCCAAATACCCTTTGTTTTATCTTATCTTATACATTACAGACGCTCCTTCTATAAAGAAGATTATTGTGTCCTACGCTCATCCGTGGTCCGAGTCTAGTCTTGCATTTTTATTAATGTTTTAAATGATGTTAGGTTATTGGTTTTCCTGGTTTGTTCAGGCAACCCATTCCATGCCCGAATGCCACTCGGGAAGAAAGAGTACTTATATGCATTTGTTCTCGCATAAGGGACAAGGAAGGTGTTTTTGTCTTTATGTTTATCTGAGCTTTGCAACAGATTGTTATTGGGTTGTATTTCTAAATTAGAGTTTAATGCTTTATGTATTATTACTACTTTACTCTTTGCCCTTCTGTCTTCTAGTGTTTCTAGGTTTAGTGATTTGACTAAGGGTGTTACTCTTGTCAATTGGAAATATTTACTAGTTATAAACCTTGCAGCTCTTTTTTGAATTTGTTCTAAATTTTTAATGTTTTCTTTAGTTGATGGGTCCCATACAGATCCTGCATATTCTAGTATAGGCCTAACTAATGTGAGATAGCATTTTAGTTTTATATTCTTATTACATTTGTAAAAGTTCCTTTTTATGAATCCTAATGTTTTGTTTGATTTTTTAATTACTTCATCAATGTGAGGGTTCCAAGATAACTTATCATTTATTATTACTCCTAGATACTTAGCATTGCTAGTTTGAGTTAATTCTTTACCATGAATGAAGTAGTTTTTTATTATTTGTTTCTTTTTCTTGGATACCCTTATTAGTTGGCATTTTTCTGGGTGAAAAGACATACTCCAGTTTGATTCCCATTTTTGTAGTTCATCTAGGTCTTTTTGTAAAAGTTCACTATCTTTTCCTGTCTTTATTATTCTATAAATTATGCAATCATCGGCAAATAATCTTACTTTTGTGCCTGTGTTGATGCAATTGGGCAGATCATTAATGTAAATTAGAAATAGTAGGGGCCCTAGAACAGTTCCTTGTGGAACTCCTGAGTTTACTGTTATTGGTGATGACTTAGAGCCATTTATTATCACTGTTTGTTCTCTGCCTATAAGAAAGTCCTGAATCCACTGATGTAAGGGACCAGAGATGCCAAAGTATTTAAGTTTTTTAAGAAGACTAGAATGATGAACTTAATCAAATGCTTTTGAAAAATCTAGTAATATAGCATCAATTTGGTTGTTATTATCTAATCCCTTAGACAAGTCATCTATTAAGCCTATCAATTGAGTCTCACATGATCTATTTTTCCTGAAGCCATGTTGGTGTGGGCACAGTGCATTTAGTTTGTCTAGATGATTTACTATACTACTATATATTATATGTTCAAGTAATTTACATGTTATGCTTGTTAGAGAAACAGGTCTATAATTTCCGGGGTCAGATTTATCTCTTTTTTTGAAAAGGGGGGTTACATTGGCTAATTTCCAATCTTTGGGCACTTTGCCCTGGTTTAGAGAGGCCTGAAAAAGTATTTTAAAGATTGGAGATATTTCAATAGTTAGTTCTTTAAGCAGTCTTGCTGGTATTTCATCTGGACCAGAAGCTTTGTTTACTTTTAAGTTGGTTAGGAGTTGTTTAATGCCTTTTTCATCTACATTTATATTTCCTATCTCTTCTAGTTTGTTTAAATTTATGAATATTTCTTTGTCACCTGGATTTGAAAAAGATGATGCAAAGTGTGTGTTTAGGATATTAGCTTTAGTTTCATTATCATTATAAGTTTCGTTGTTTTGGCCTTTTAGTGGAGCTATGCCTGTAGTGTCCATTTTTCTTGATTTAATGTAGGACCATAAGTTTTTATTATTATCTTTAGAAATTACATTGTTTACATATTCATTCTGCAGCTGTCTGCTTAGTTTCTGAGTTAAATGTTTAATTTTTAGGTATTTTTTATGTAGTCTAATTGAATTAGTTGCCTTAAACTTTTTGAATAGATTTTCTTTTTGTTTACACAGTTTCTTTAGTTTAGTGTTAAACCAACATTTGTTAATTTTATTTGATGTTTGTTTTGTTGGCACAGAGTCAGCCATTATTGCTTTTAAGTTGGTTTTTATAAATTGCCAAATATCTTCAACTGGACTATCTATATTGTATTTAGTAAGAAAATTGGTTTGGAATTTTATTGCTGCTTGATGTAGTTCTGTTGTGTTACATTTATTCCAGAGATAAATTATTCTTTTAGGTTTCTTGCTAATTTGGATTTTTATTTTGTTATTTACTCTGACAATATCATGATCTGAAAGTCCAGGGATTATTTCATAATCTAATGCTAGTCCTGGTCTGTTCGTTAAAAATAAATCTAGTATATTATGGTTTCTTGTTGGTTTTTTATTAATTTGGTCTAAGTTTAGAGTTTGGATGGTATTGATAAACATTTCATTTATTTCTTTTGTGTTTTGGTGCTTTTCTATAGAGTAGCTATTCCACTAAAATTACAATCCAAACATGTCAAAAATAATCCAAAAACAGGCAGTTTGGATTTAAAAAATCCAATCTGGCAACCAACTTGGTTGTCCCATCCACCCATCCAGTCATCCGCTGGGGTTTACACCCAACCTCTGGCTGGATTGCTGGGTATAAACAGGGTTCACCGGCGGGTAGGTGAGGTAGGCTTGAACAGGAGAGGCTAGAAGACATAATGAGTCTTGTTTTCGCATCACTGTCCCATTTGAATCCCGCTAAGAATAATAATATGTAAAACAAGCTACATTGCCCGGCGTTGCCCGGGTTAATAAAAAAACAGGACTGTATAAGTATAAGGTGCAGATAAAAAATGCATAAACTACAATTAAAAAAAAGCTATGAATGTAATATCCTATAAGTTTACAGACGTTCCTTCTAGATAGAAGATTATTACGTCCACTAGGCCCAAAACTCCTGCAGGGCGACAAGGATCCGTCGGTGGCAGGGCTAGAACCCGCGACCTGTCAATTGGTTTTTGGTTGACAGTCCGGTGAACTAACCGCTGGACCAGCCGGCTTCACTTTAAATTATTATTCTTTACTGAAGACTTTTAGGAAAGTAATTTAAAATAAATATTGTAATCGGGTAAACAAATAGTCAAGTATTTTTATTTAAAAATAATGTAAATTAACCGTAGATTTACAATGTCTTTTGTTTTTAAAACTTTGAAAATAAAATGTTGAAAAAGAAGGTAGGCCTATAGTCTAAAAGCAATAATGGCTGATTCAGTGGTCTGTAAACACTGCCTACAATTAGTGGTTTGGAATTAGGTCTGCTTAATCTACAAAATACTGACTGTATGTTATTTTTAGCTTCTAATTTAATTTCTTCAGCAATTATGGTATAATTTATGTGCAGGCTAGGATTTTTTCCCAGGATTTGAGGGTGTCCCTGAGTCTACCCAGCTCTGATGGGTACCTGACCTTTGTTGGCGTAAAGTAAAGGCGGCTGTGCATAAAGCTGGCCACACAATCACCTAGTATGCCGTGGCCACGGAAACTGGTGAACGCTGCTTCACCGGCCCTATGGACCAATTTGGTCTGACGGGATACTTTACTTTTTTACTTTAAGACTCCTCCATTCCTGTCTGACTTATCTTTCCTAAAAATTTCATAATTATTAATGAATGTCTCTGTGTTGTAAATATCTGGGCTAATCCATGTTTCCGAATCTGCAATTATGTCTGGTTCTTCATTATTTATTAAAAGTTCCAAATTAGCTTTTTTATTTTTAATGCTTTGGAAATTTATTGTAAGAGTTTTGAGGTGATGCTGATTTGGTTTTTTTTGGGATTTAGTGTTAAAGATTGTCTTTTTAATTATGTTTACTTATTTTTATTGGTGTTGATCTAGTTAAGGGTTTATTTAGGTCTAAATTATTAACTTCTAAGCTTGTCAAGGCACTGTAGGGGTTAGTGGTAGGCCTACCGTATCCAGATCATTAAAATAGGCAGAAAGGACAAAAACAAGGGTTTTCTAAGATACAATCTAGGTACATTCAAATTGTGATTAGGTAGAATAGATGTATCACGTCTGATATAAAAAGACAACATCTAGCAGTGATAGTAAAAACATATTAACATCCCGATCATACGACAACAGAACTACTGACAGCATGAACACAATAAAAAGGTGGGAATTAATATAACGAGGCGTTCACGAGGGCTGCATAAAAGAAGGGGGGGCATAACAAGGGCACAACTTATTCAAGAAGACAAGGGCAATTAAATATTGGTAAATTAGGTAAAATTTACTAAAATCCAACGAAAGAGTCGCAAAGCTCGCGACGCCATGTTGTTAGTGTAAACAAGGAAAAACATGACAAACAAAGTGAAGCCAAAATTATTATTTTTTTTAGAAGCCCAAACCGAATTTCGGGAAAATAAAAATAATAGTTAGGAAAGTTTAGTCAAAATGTTTTGAATCCTTTTTAAATTTTTAACAGTTGAAAACTATTTATATTTCCTAAGTAAATATTTGTTAGTTTACAACTGACGCATTATTGACTATTTTTTTTATTTGTTTTAACCTGAGTGTGGTTTTCAGATAGGCCTAAATGTAGCCTACATCATATTAATAAAAATAATTTTTAAAAGTAAAAACATTTTTATGCCTATAACTATACTATAACGAAATAATTTTTTTACTTTTGGACAAACAAAAATAATGAAAATCTTGAACTCTATTTGTAAAAGTAAATAATAACTCTATATAATAATTTATTCTTATGCAAATGTCCACCCATATCTAAAGAATTGTCAACCGAACAGCCGAACGCCTCTGTATTCCGCAGTGATATTAACATCAAAGCTCGCTGCGTCTCGTTAAAATTAGCAATACCGGCAGTGGGAAAAGGATGTGTGGGGGGAAGGAGAGGGGGCGCCCGGGTGCACTACGTCAAGAATACAATTTCGTCTTGATGGCCAGTATTTATGATGGTCTTGGTTATGCTGTCAATCTTATGGTCAGTCAAATGATAGCTTAGATGATTTTAATTTCTACAATGGCGATGAACGAGTGGCATTCGGGTATTAACGAAGCTGACACCCCAGCTGTAGTGGTCCACGTCCCACGTCGTAAAATAGAAGTACATTTAGGCCTACCTACCTACTTACATACCTATTAACCTACCTACATACATATAGGGGGGGCCTACCTACCTTCCTACCTACCCACCCAACCCTACACTACCCTACACTACCCTACTTACCTACCCCCCTGCCCAACCACCTACCTACCTAACGACAACTACAATCAGTAGCAACATACCACTATAAGAAAATGCTTAAAAAATAATATAATAATATATCATATATTTATATACTATATAATTACGTCAACAATTTGTTACCCCCGCCCCCTCAAAACAAGTAACACAATTTTAGACGCTTGCTTTTATATATATATATATATATATTAAACAGATTTGAAACGGAAAGGTCTATACTATTATTAATTGTGATTAATTTTTTAAAACATTTCAAAATTACTATACTATAACTATGATATACCGGTAACTCTCAGAGGCATAGCGGCATAGTCACGAATCACGAAGGTGGTGTGACATGGTTCATGCCCCCTCCCCACTCGCCCCTCCTACATTTTTATTCCAATCCGATGATTTTAACAATATTTATAATAGGCCTATTAGTATATAGTGTTTACTATTGTTCTTTTCATACCTAGGCTATCTATATTTAAATTAATTTAATCATTTTTTATTTTACGTTTCACTAATGAGCTTTTGTTACAATGTTAATTGTTAAATTGTACCGGTAACGTGTATTTTCTGTCTGTCTGTCTGCTTGCTTGCTTGCTTGATTGCTTGACAGCAAAACTTTGCATCGATTTTTCGACCACTTCCCGTGGTCCAATCGAGCTGAGATTTGGGCAGCAGACATGTCCAGACCAACAATACATTGTATTAATTAAATTTTCAGTTAAAACAACATAATTCTACTATACTTGTGACAATATTCATTTCTTAGAAGGAAAATGTAAGAACAATTTTGGTTTCACGTAAAAAAATGCCTGTGCAACTTTATATAGTTTTTTGACGCAAAGCTAGAAAAAAAAAGGATGCACTAAGATTATTTTTAGAACTATTCATACGGAGTAAGGAGATATTTTTCAGATTTGTGACACAGATATTTTTCTGCACATGTTTTATTTCCAGTAGTCAATCAATTATTTAATTACATGTTGGTAAACTTAGTTTAGAAAGAAAGGGTATAATAAAAACTTAGTTTTTATGAGTTATTCTTGTTTTTCAAATAGGTTATCTTTTCAATCTTTTGAAATAGATAAATAGTGTGATGTTTGCAAGATTTGGGAAATAGCCTAGTCATAGGTAGGCCCTAAATGTAATTAAACATTTATAATTTATACTCTTAAACGAATCTATTTTTCCCTTTATGATTGAATCAACAGCATAAAAAGTAATTAGGCCTACACCTAGTCGTGTTTATTGGGTAAACAAAACGAAAACAAACGTATATTATTATTATTTCTTTTTGGGAGGAGACACAAAATAATGACATTAGTGAATTCTATTTTTATAAAAGTAAAAAGCTCTGCTCCCCTGTATTATAATTTATCGCTCCGTGAAAGTCCAGCCCTTAATTAAAGGACAGTCAGTCGAACAACCACTTGTGTTTAGCGGGAAATTAATACCCAAAGCGTCCCGTTAAGGATAACAGTACCGGTACCAAGAAGAAAAAAAGGGGTGAAAAAAGAATGGGCTACGTCGAGGATAAAATATTTCCTCTTGGTCAGTTAAGTAGGTGGTCAATGGGTCAATCTTATTGTCCTTATAATGATAGCTTAGATTGTTAATGTGCATGGAGACACTGACATAGTCTTCCCTATAGAGTTATCTGTGTAGCACACCGTGACAAGGTAGGCAAATCCTTAATACTGTTATTAGCTGCTGATCAGGGGTGTGCAAACTTTTTGTACCTAGGGCCACATCATTGACTAACGTACAAATATTTGGGGCTGCATATACATTATGTCTACTTAGTTTGCAGCAACCTGTTACAATAAGTAATTACGGTATCAATTATGTATGGGTTATTAAACAGTGAAAATAAAATTTTTAAATTATTATTTTTTACTTATAGCATTATAATTTAGAATATGGGAAATAAAATTCCTACTTTGCTAACAATATTTTTACTATTATATTAAAATACATTTTTCTATTATAATTTATAAATAGCTTTAATTTAGGCCTAGGCCTATACACATTACGAAAGTTTAATAATAATATGAGATATAACTTATTGGTTGACCTTAATTTGTTGATTTTGTATGATTTAAACTTTTTTCATTTACAAAACCTAATACAAGGAGATTATGTGGCCTTTCCAACTTATTAAAAACTTTCCTTACTAATGTCATATTGTCATCAGAACCAAGAGCTCATGTTAAAACTTTTCCAGAGTATGATTCAGTATGAACATTTTTTTATTTTACTTGGATTCAAACCCGATTCAGCCAGAACAATAATCTAATGCCCTGCCGCTAGGCCACTGCACCCCCACATTTGAATAACATATAAACTACTGTAAAAATAGCAAAATAGTAGAACATATTGGGAACAGGCCTGCAGCTACAAAGTAAAAAAAACACGAAAACTACAAGTAGTACAAGTCTGGAACTAGGACATCTGGTATACTATTGAATAAGAAAATACTAAAATTAAAACTTCTCATTGCTGAATTCTGATTTTTGTCATGTTTTAGTCTGACTACTTCAAGCATTGTCGCAAAGTCATGTAGACACAAGTAGGCTAATAAGTTTTGAGTTTTTTATAAAGTGGAAACGCAAGACCAATTGTACCCTAAATTAATACGGAGATGAAGTTTTATAAAATGGTTTTAATGGTAGTTTCTATTTAATTTAACATTTTAAATTATCCTTTGCTTTAACCTAACATTCTAAATTACAAGTATTATGTAATCTAGTACATTTATTTATGGGTAAAAAGAAAGGACACTACCGGTAATTCAAAAAGACTTATAACCAGATTTATTTTCTAATTTAAAATAGTTTACAGTAAATGTGTCAGGGGAAACAGACTCTTCACCAAGAATAAATAAAAACAAATTTTAAAAAAGAGTATTAAAACTAACCAATATCTTTAACATTACATGTGAAGGCCTATAAATGTCACAGCTGTTTTTGAAAAAAATATAAAGACTGAAATGGATTTAAAAAAGCAATTCCCAAAAATACAAAGTAGGCCTATTTATGAAAATGAAAATGAAAAGTCTTTATAATTAAAATTATAAATATGCCTAGATGAAATACACGTTTTTAAAGTGATTATTTTATTTAAAAAACGATTAAAATAGAAACCTTGATTAATAATTATTGTATGGTTTTAAGAAAATTTAAAAAAAAAAGTTATTTGTGCCATAGAATAATTAAAAAACTTAAAAAATAATATGGAAAACAAAAACAAAACAATTTATATATCGGTGTGGTTTCGGTTTCGGCCGAAGCTAAAAAATTTGCTTTCAGTTTGTTTTTGGTTTTGGCAAAAAGTGATATTGACTTTCGGTCATCAGCCGAATATCTCGCATTTGTCATTATTGTATTGTTTTGTCTAATTGTATCAAAATTTTGTCATAATATTTAGATACAAAAATCTAAAATAAAGTATGTATTGCCTTTTAGGTTATTAAATCATAAAGAATATTCCCATCTGAAAAAAAATTAAAATTAAAAGGCCTAGGCTACATGTATATAGCCTACAACAGTTTATTACAAGTTCTATGGTTTACTTATATGGAGTAGGCTACCAATAAACTAGTTAATATTTAAAATGTTTTGTTTGGAAATTTAGGAAGGTGTTTTTGTCTTTATGTTTATCTGAGCTTTGCAACAGATTGTTATTGGGTTGTATTTCTAAATTAGAGTTTAATGCCTTATGTATTATTACTACTTTACTCTTTGCCCTTCTGTCCTCTAGTGTTTCTAGGTTTAGTGATTTGACTAATGGTGTTACTCTTGTCAATGGGGAATATTGACTAGTTATAAACCTTGCAGCTCTTTTTTGAATTTGTTCTAATTTTTTAATGTTTTCTTTAGTAGATAGGTCCCAGACAGATCCTGCATATTCTAGTATAGGCCTAACTAATGTGAGATAGCATTTTAGTTTTATATTCTTATTACATTTGTAAAAGTTCCTTTTTATGAATCCTAATGTTTTGTTTGATTTTTTAATTACTTCATCAATGTGAGGGTTCCAAGATAACTTATCATTTATTATTACTCCTAGATACTTCGCATTGCTAGTTTGAGTTAGTTCTTTACCATGAATGAAGTAGTTACGGACGCAGGGACTTATCAAATCGATCACTTGACTTTCGCCAATGCGGGTAAGAAATGAGTTGAGATTTATTTCTATTTGCTAAAGAAAATCCCAGTTTTAAATTTCGTGGACATTTAAAAAAAAATAATTTAGAATTTTTACTAGATCTAATCTAGACTAGATCTAGTAAAGGAAATCAATACCGGTACAAGTAATAGTAGGGCCTACAAATAATTTGCATATCATTAAAGTCTCATTTGGGCGTACGACTTTTGAATTAAATTTTAAACAATTCAAGACTACTAGTTACTAGAGTCTAGACTAGACTTAGATCTATTTTTAAATTCAAGACAACTATTTTTAACTGTATATTTCAAGCTTGATTGTGTATAAAAATGGAAACGGCTTAAATAATAAGTGTAAAAAATTGCTTTAATTTGTTTTAGACTATGGATTTGACAATGGCTTGGGAGACGTTGAAGATCTCACTCCTCTCCAAAGGCTGGAGAAATATCTGGACAGTGATAATATTTTTAACAGGCAAGCGTGTTTAAAGTGAAGTAAATATTAATTACAGTATAGTTAGAGGTTAGAAGTAGGATATATGGGGTCTTCTTATCTGAAATGTGATATTTATTTCAATTTACACTTTACAGCCAAATGTTGGCTAGAGGTCTTCTTGATACTCTTAGAGCAGTGTTTGAATCCGATGACAATTGCATGTCTGTTTTGGATGCTATGTCGAGATTGTCCGAAGATCCTAGTGAGTTGCAATTTTTAAATCCTTTTTCCATCTTGGAAGGTCCATTAAAAATCTATACCCTAAAGATGCTTTTGAAAACTCAAAACTGCTACGTCTAAGTGTGCTTAGTCATAAATGTAGGCCTATAAATAAGGCAAATATCACAATTTTATAATTATAAATAATTTAATAAAGAAAGGAACCTATGTCAGTGCAAGTGTTTTAATCATTGAATATTGAAAACCATATTTAATGTATGTAAATCATATTTTTTCTCCTTTTTAGAACCCTCCGTTCGATGTGAATTGATGGAACAAGTACCCCATATAGCATTTTTTTGTCAAGAAAAAAGATTAACATTTGACTCCACAGTTCCACGCTACATTTTACCTATGGTCGTGAGATATCTCAATGATGCCAGCAGTCAGGTAAATTGTCTTCAGTTAGGCCCTATTTTTTTCTACATTTTATTAAGACTATATAGTCTAGACCTGCTTATATGTATTTATTAACTTTTAAAAACCTTGTTTGCAGGTTCGTAAAACAAGCCAAGCAGCATTGTTGGCTTTATTAGAACAAGGATTAGTTGAAAAGAATGATATAGAGAAACAGGTTGTGCACGTTATTCTTGTATTAGCTGCACCTGAAAGTCCAGATGATTATAGATCTGATGCAGCTGCTGTAAGTTAAATTAATACTAGTGATCATTTAACATAAATAAATAATTATTAGTTGCTTATTGCATTTTCTAGTGAAATCTCTGATCGTTGGAAGATGTTCTTACTTAGTATGAAAGACATGAGTAGTGAGATGTTAAAACAACTCACCTTACTACTCTGTCTTTTGCATTAAGAAGAAAAAAGTCATCTAAAAATAACACCTTCAAGAGGAGTTCTGCAAATTAAATTGTCAAACCAACATCGTCAATGCTGGATGTTATAGTAATTCAATCTGGACCTATCACAGGCAGCTTTGATGAGCGTTGTTCTGACAGGATAAATCATTTTGTTTATAAATGATTAAACTAAGTAAAACCTGTTATATCTTTGACATAAAAAAAATATTTTTTTGACTATTAGGAGATAATCAGATGTGAAAAAAGAATACTGCACTGACCAGGTGGTTGGGATGTGTTTACTTGTGCATATCACAGCCTGCTTGGATCAGTATAGTGTCATTATTGCTAACAAGTATTTTCCTTTTTTGAATCATTAGGATGATAACCTTTGTGGCACGTCAGAGTGACTGTGATTTGTTGTGAAAATTTATATCACAGCCAGCTTTGATGAGCTTCAAGATGGGTTTCTAGCCGTCTTTTCATATATATGTACTTACAGCAATGATCTAACATGCAGGATATGTCAATATAAATGGATCATTTCTAGTTTCTATCACATCACAGTCATTGTGATGTGTGAACATAAAGTCATATCACAGCCAGCTTTGATGAGCTTCAAGATGGGTTTCTAGCCGTCTTTTCATATATATGTACTTACGGCAATGATCTAACATGCAGGATATGTCAATATAAATGGACCATTTCTAGTTTCTATCACATCACAGTCATTGTGATGTGTGAACATAAAGTCATATCACAGCCAGCTTTGATGAGCTTCAAGATGGGTTTCTAGCCGTTTTTTCATATATATGTACTTAAGGCAATGATCTAACATGCAGGATATGTCAATATAAATGGATCGTTTCTAGTTTCTATCACATCACAGTCATTGTGATGTGTGAACATAAAGTCATATCACAGCCAGCTTTGATGATCTTCAAGATGGGTTTCTAGACGTCTTTTCATATATATGTACTTACGGCAATGATCTAACATGCAGGATATGTCAATATAAATGGATCATTTCTAGTTTCTATCACATCACAGTCATTGTGATGTGTGAACATAAAGTAATATCACAGTCAGCTTTGATGAGCTTGGAAACTAGGTTTCACAGTGTCTTCAGATGTAATCAATCAGCTTTGGAAGTCGATGTTAACTATTTAAAAATGTCCTTAGTATGTCAAGAAAAAAACAGCCTGAATTGACAAGGTCAAGACCAGGCTACCCTGACGTCAAGGCGGTTGTGATGTGGTGACCAAAACGCATATCACAGCCAGCTTTGATGACAGGGATACCTATAAGCTGCAGACAGATAGGTTAAGAAATCACTATCTATATACTCAATACACCAAGATTTAGTAGACATTGACACATTTTTAATCAATGGTTTATTAACATTTAGTGAATTTGTTTTAGAATTTTGATGTGTTCCAACTCAAAAATGTCACAATATAAAATCTCTTTATAGTAATTGAGATTTCTTGTAATATATGCTTTTTGGCTGTATGCTATGTCAATAAATACAATTTAACTAATATTCTGAGAAGAAAATGCTAAAAAATTTCTTTCAAATCTAGATATTTATTGCTGAAATATTTAGCGTTAACCATTTATTTAAAAAAAAATTGTTTTATAAACATGTGTTGTAAAAATTTTACACAAATTTAATGAATGAAACCATACTGCAATTTATGGGACAAAATATCAGGGTTTTTTTCAACCCACACAGTGTATAAACGCATTTTAATTGCACCAAACACCATACTTAAGGTCAAAAAGTAAAATTTTTACAGTTATGGAACATCATAGTTAATAACAGTTATTTCTTGATAATGTGGGTAATCTGTAAAGCTAATATGCCTATAATGGTAGAGGTTTCATTATAAGTTGTGACTTGCAATAGACACTACTTAAATCCACCTTGTTTTTCTAGATATATCAACAATTTTATGTATGTTAGAAGAAACATTTCTTGAATAAGCAGTACCAGTGTTTACATTTCAGCTGATGAGTAAAATGGCACCTCTACTGGGTAAAGATATAACTGAACGACATTTTCTTCCTAGTTTTAGTGAAATGTGTACTGATCCACTTTTTCATGTCAGAAAGGTAAATGTGTAATTAAAACAAGTAATGAATGTCTAAATATGGGGTCTCAAAGGATTTTATAGTCGATAAAATTGATTTTGATATGTTTTTACAAGATATATAACATGGGATAAAATTGCCTTATTAGCCCAATTTTTGTTGTAAATAGCACATTTAAAACTAAACATTACCAGTCACCAGGGGCGAAGCCACAGGGGGGGCTGAGGGGGGCTAAGCCCCCCCTGGAATTAAACAAAAAATTGTTTTCAACTGATTTTTTAAAAATATGCACTAAATTTGAAAAAAAATTGGTAAATCTTTGTCACGCGAAAGTTTAGCCCCCCCCCCCCCCTGGTATTTGGTAAATATTTGTCACGCGAAAGTTCAGCCCCCCCTGGAAAAAATTTATGGCTTCGCCCCTGCCAGTCACAGGTATTATTTTGCATTGATCCAAAATTTCATAGGGTAGCAATATATATTTGGAAAAAGTGATGAAGTAATGAATTATTTGTCCATCAATCACAGAATCAATTTCTTACAATTCTTTAATGGTTTCTGGTTTCGAGCGATCGATTTTTTTTTCTGCTTTTTCCTGCTTCAAAAAGTCACCACATTTTGTAATTAAAATCAAGATTCATAAAATGTAAGTACAACATTGCTAAAATCTATATGTATCATAAATAGTTGTTATTATTTAATGATTGTATATAAAAATTAAAAAAATATTATTTAGATGTATTTTTGAAGCGATAAAGCTATGTTGCCTGAGGGCCACACCATGAACATAAGGAAAAAAAAACATGGATGTCAACAAAGTCTTGTTGTTACAGTTTTACGTTGTATGCCTATATTGGATCATTTCCTAACGGTGTAAATGGTTTAAATATATATTGAAACAATTTGCAATAGGAATAGTTAACTTTTTTATTTGTTTTATAATTGTATAATAATATTTAATTATTACTTATAAAAAAGTTAATTATTAGTATATAGGCCTATATATATTCTAAAAAAATAATAATTATGTAATGGTATAAAAAATTATTAGTCATTCTATATTTATAGATAATGGTTCTAGCCCAATCATATGACAATTGCAAAACAGACTGCTCCCTGATGACAGTGAAGACAGTGAATTTATCAGGTGAAGATGATGGTTATCTTTATAAAGATAAAGTTGCATTCCTGATGGTAATTTCTATAGACATACTCAATAAAATTACACAAAACATGACTTTTTTGGACGTAACAAATTAAATGATCAACTTTTTTCTTTCATGAAACTTAAAAGGCGAAACAATATAAAGAAGACAACAGGAAAATACCAAAGGATCCGCGCATGCGTGATTCTATATTTATTTTTAGTCAGGGTTTCCCTAGCTATTGTTTTGGTCGCCCGGTATTTTTTATAGGCCTACCAGTCAGTGGTTACCTGTGCCTCCTTAGTTTTAAAAAACTTTTTTTTATCGCAATCCTCTGGTTCTGACTGAAGCCGGGTCCGAATAGCCATTTCATGCTAAAGGGAACAGGGTCCGAATAGCGGCAGCCAAAATCATAACACTCGCATAAAACCCAGTTGAGATATTTGCGTAAATGGGACATAACACATGTAATTCCCCCCTAAGTCTTATTAGTGGGACAAATTAGGCTACGACTTAAAAGACAAAGAGATTGCCCAAGATGCAGAACTCAATACAATGTTACATTTCTAAAGAAAACGAACGTAAACAATTCATTTAAAATTGAACTGGGAAATAAATTTAAGGCCCTAGAAGACCTTGAAAGAAATGATGACATAGGCACACAATGGGAGTCAATAAAGGAAGCATGGAACACAACATGAAAGCAAGGGCTAGGGATAAAAACACAACCCAAAAAACCATGGCTTTCAGACAACAGTCTCAAAAAATTAAGTAACGGAAAGAAAAGAAAGTTCTTTTGATGAACAGCCCAACCAGGGCCTTGGAAAAAGATGCTCAAGATAGCTATAAAAAAGCCAATAGGGAAGTTAAAAAAGCATTAAAAAAGATAAAAATGATTACATCAACAACCTGGCAGCGGAGGCAGAAACAGCAGCATCTAAGGGAAACATAATAGAGTTGTACAGTATATACATCAGATATTCAACCCACTGAGAGAGACCTAGAGATAGACTGTAATAGACCTACTAAAAAAGAAATAAAAAATGCAATAAAAACGCTAAAGAATGAGATCTATTTATCTAGGTCAACCAAACGATTGCGTCTAACGATTGAATCCTACCGCGTTACATATAATACACTAATATAACACCTCACATCTGTATTAATACGTCCTTTCGTAACAATGGTCTTCTACGAGACGAGCAAGCAGTTGATGGTCTTCTACGAGACGAGCAAGCAGTTGATGGTCTTCTACGAGACGAGCAAGCAGTTGATGGTCTTCTACGAGACGAGCAAGCAGTTGATGGTCTTCTACGAGACGAGCAAGCAGTTGATGGTCTTCTACGAGACGAGCGAGAAGTTGATGGTCTTCTACGAGACGAGCAAGCAGTTGATGGTCTTCTACGAGACGAGCAAGCAGCTGATGGTCTTCTACGAGACGAGCAAGCAGTTGATGGTCTTCTACGAGACGAGCAAGCAGGCTTTAGACAAAACTGATCATTTCTCCACTAAATAGCTGCTCTTCGTATTATCATTGAACAATGCACAGAATGGAATGCTAGCCTATATATCAATTTCATAGACTTTGAAAAAGAGAAAATCTATGGAAACTGTTGCGCAACTATGGTATTCCTCTAAAGCTAACTGACCTAATTAAAAACGCCTATCACAATATAAGATGTCGAATCATTAATGATGAAACTAACAGAGGCATTTGAGATAGAGTCAGGAGTTCGATAAGGCTTCCTACTTTCACCATTCCTCTTTTCACTAGTAATAGATTGGGTCATGACGAATACTACAGAAAACAGAAAAAATGGAATCCAATTGACCCTGTTTAAACAGCTTGAAGATCTAGACTTTGCAGATTACATAGCCCTATTAGCTCAAAGTCATAAGCAAATGCAAGAAAAAACTGCAATAATAGATTCCTGGGCACAACAGCTAGGACTTAGATTAAATGATACAAAGTCCAAGATAATGAGAATAAACTCCAAAAGTCTTGATGAAGTGGAAGTAGGAGAATAGGTGCTGGAAGAAGTAGACAACTTCACATATCTAGGAAGTAGGCCTACTATAGTTGACAAGGAAGAGGGATCTGGAACAGATATTAAAGTAAAGATACAAAAAGCAAGAGTAGTCTTTGCTATGCTAAAAAATATCTGGAAAACAAAACAAATTAGAACCAAAACTAAATTAATAATCTTTAATTCTAACGTAACATCTGTCTTACTGTATGGCTCAGAAAGTTGGAGATTAACAAAGGGGGATTTGAACAACTTTTGTGAATGGCTGCCCACGTAGAATAATGGATATCAAATGGTATGACAAAATTACTAACGCAACTGTATGGAAAAGGACAGCACATATTCCAGTAGCACAAGAAATACAAAAAAAATACATGGAGATGGATAGGCCACACATTGAGAAAACCAATGACGAATTTGACTAGACAAGCTCTTTCGTGGAATCCCCAGGGTGCAAGACGAAGAGGTAGACCAAAGAACGCCTGGCGGAAGGAAGTAGAAAAGGATGTACCGGTGACCGGGAGAACTTGGAAGGAGTTACAGAAGATAGCCAGAGACAAGATGACATGGAAACAGATTGTTGATGGCCTATGCTCCACAAGGAGTTAATAATGGCGAAGAAGACTTGGTAAAGAATCATTTGCGATGACTATATAATATACACACTTCTTGTAGTAAAGAAAAACATGTTCTACATAGTGTACATTAAATTTAAAATTCCTACACAAATTGTTTTACAATATTTAATCAGGAGAAATTTCAGAAAAAATGAATTATACTCATTCCCACTCATTCAAACATACATAGAGACTAGACTTGGACAACGGATGAGCGTAAGACGCAATAATCTTCTCTATAGAAGGAGCGTTTGTAATGTATAAGATAGAGCAAACAATGACATTGACAAATATATATATAGATTTCAAAATTACATCGTCATCAAATATAGAGAAAAGTATTTGAATAAACACCTATAAGGTCAACACTTACCTGCTACGGCAAGGATATTCACCTTTCTCTTGCTGGCCACCTCTATTGTTGTCCACGCTAAGGTGTAGAAATTCTGCAGTAAAAAAAATTTATTTATTATAAAAACAAAATTCACATTTAATAACTTGTAAAAAATGTTTACAGTACAAACATCAGTGTAACCTAAAAAAATATTTAAATAGGCCTACATCTGCAAATCGTACCTCATTTTTGTCTGTGTCTTGAAATCGTTTTCACACTTCCTGTGTAACAACATCTATTATGCAAACAGTTTTACCACCGCATGTCGCGAGCGATGAGGTTGTTTCATCTAAAAGGAACAAGAACAATATCAGACTTTTTTGCATGTGTACATACATATCATATATTACCGCATTTTAAAAATTGAACTATATAGTTAAGTTTTTCTATTCTTCTCAAGTCCTCTAAGACTGGCTTAGCAACATATAGTTTGCTGTTAACTCTGGACATTTCCTCAGATGCTTAGCCTAACAATCTCAATTTCTTAAAACAAATATTTTCTCCACTGAGTGTTCAATCATTAATTAGGTTAAAAAAAGAACATTTCAAAATCTTTACAGATTAAGGACTGGTCATAACAAACTATGAATCAGAGTAAGCAAAATGTGCCTATGCGTAGGCCCGGTTTTCTGCCTAGGCCTAAAAGGATCGGGTCTAGGGGCCCAGCCAGCATAGAGGCTCCGGTAGCGGAATCAAGCCTGGCTTGCTTTATCCAAAAACTTTATCTAAAATAATATTATATTAAATATTTTTACTACATTTTTCCAAAAACAGGGGCTCATAATATACTTTACAGCCCTGTTCTTCTTAGCGGAACATTAGGCTAAAGCAATGGTGAAACACGACTTCGACCTTGGCTCATATTTTCGAAGAGCAGGGTTGCAGTGTTTTGCGCCTCTTGTAAGATGTTTGGGATATTGGGGTCGCTAGCTTATCCCTGGACTGGAGGGTGTCCCTGAGTCTAACCAGCTCTACTGGGTACCTGACCTTAGTTGGGGTAAAGTAAAGGCGGCTGTGCATAGTGCTTGCCACACAATCACCTAGTATGCCGTGGCCACAGAAACTGGTGAACGCTGCTTCATCAGACCAATGGATCAGTTCGGTCCGACAGGTACTTTACTTTACTTTTAAAATGTAGGCTACATAGAGTCAGAAATAATGCAATCAATTGACTATGATGACGTCATTCGTTCTTTTGCACAGTTCGTTGTATGATATGATTCTACAAATTTTATAGAATGACGTAACTATAGTAACATAGACTATTATTCTGATGTTTATTAAAGTCATTAAAGTCGGTTAAAAATTAAACTATATGTTCTGTACTAGTGCATTTAACTTGCTAAATTTCCAAAATAGCTTCGAGATGGTGAGGGACCCCCAAATGTCAAGTGCCTAGGGGCCCTAGGGTGTCTAAATCTGGGCCTGCCCATGCGGAACAGCTCCCGATATTTCGGAACCTGCCCTTCAGAGCTACCCTCTCTACCACTCTACCCGGTTAGCCATTTGGTTACCCTCAAGCCTGAAATGACAAACTGTACGGTGGACTAGAGCAACTGACGGCCACAGCGCATTTCAGTACAACTATCGACATTGTTTTCGAAATCGTCCCAATCATAACTTTTGAGAGCCAAGAAGAAGTACAAGATGAAAAATATCTTTACTTTAGATTGTGACAGAATGTATAACCTAAATAAAAAGATATCGCAAGATCTCTACAACATGTGTAATATCATCTAAAACTGAATGTAGCCTATATAGAAAGTTCAATGTATTTTCAGACAATGGGAATACCGGTACCTGTGTTAGCATAATAATATAGAACATTTCTCTATTGTTACGTCCACAATCCCATTGTGGCCAGAGCTGTGTAGATCTTGCTGATAATTCTCGTTAGTCCTAGGGGAGACTTTAATTATTAGTATTTATGTTTCAGTATTACACGAACACTTCTTATAGTCCTGGGCACAAACTCAGTATTTGTATTCCAACATTTCCTTTCTTGGGCAATAGAGTAGTAGATAAATCTTATAGTAATGTATACAACACAATAGAATAGTAACTTGACAAGGAAGCTTCAGTGTAACTGTAGTTGATAGTTTATTTCAGGTGATATGTTCAATATATACAATATATCTATTATGTACAGTTAGAATAAAATAGTGCAAACACAAACGTTCTCAAAGGAACATATTTTGAAACTCTCTGTCTTTCAGACAAAAGAAATCATTAAATACTATCCGAGTGGTGCAAGGGACAGACCCACTACCAGTAGACCCTGAGAATTTGAGATCAACACAGAATCCCAACATTACCTAGAACCTTTTGTTTTCCTACTAAACGTCCTAATATTGTGTGTAGTGAGAAAAGAGAGAGAGAGAAGAATAAAAATTGCGTGTTCCAATTCTTGGAAAAACAATATACATGACACTATTCTAGAGAATAAAAACTTTTTAGTCACTATAAAGACTTGGGTCATTGTGGCTAAGCGGCAGCACATACAGATAGTGTACCCAAAGTCCTGGTGAAAGTCCGGGTCTACCTAGCTCTGATGGGTAGGCCTATCTGTCTTAAGTTGAGGTAAAGTAATGGCGGCTGGTAATTGTACTGGCCACACAATCCCCTAGTATGCAGTGGACACAAAAAAATGGAATTTATAATCCCAGGAATAAAAGACAGAACGAGATGCATGTGCCAACCAATTCTTTTAGTCTTCCACTTCCAGTGGTAGGCCTACTTACCTGGATTCTCTAATGAGGGCTCAAAAGCACATTTTCAGATCTTTGTTTCTTTGTCTGGCTCTTTCTGATTGTGACAGCGAAGAAACATTGTGGGAAAGTACTCTCCCATGCTTAGCTAGATTGACAAAAATATAGTCAAATCAATTTATTCCATAGAAGACAACAGCAAGTAAATAATAACAAGGGGAAAGAAAAAGTAGGACCAGACCACTGAGCTATAAATATAGTAGCCGGAAGAAAAAGAAAAATCATCTTTTGTTTTTGAGAAATCATTTTTTACAACATATATTTTTTTAACAAATAATTGATGTACTTTTAATGACTTTTAAAAAATATCGGGACTATACATATCCTGGAAAAGTGTGTAGGCCTAATATTCTTTTTAAATACATGAGTATTAAAGGCGAACCCGAACTCTGCCGGTGACCGATCCGAACCGAACCCGAACTTTAAAGTGTCAGACACCGAACCGAACCGAACGAACCTATATAAAGGTAACAGAAACAAAAATATTTTAATCTTGTCACTAGCAAGCATTCGAAAGTAATGATTGCGTTTTTATTGATACTAATTAAAAACAAAAGAATTATTTTTATAACCATCCCTCCCCCAACATACCTTGACACATCGGCTTTCATGTACGTAGAAATGTGCGGCAAAAAAAAAAGCAAAACATTGCTAAACAAACATAGACCGACCGTCAACGTAAGTGACCTAGATAAATGGATCACAAAAGATTGCTCTCTCCGCCTCTGCGACGTCATACTTCTGTGTCATCACCCGCTTCCTAGCTGCCTTTCCCCCACAAAAATCATTAGCGTGTTTATTTTAATAACAATCATTGATAACACGCTTTGACTTTTTTCCCCGACGAGCTTGTTTTTTTTTTTTTTCATTCAATGTATTTTGCGAAGGGAAAAGAAGCCTAAAAGTATGTCAACTGCATTACTAGAGCGACGGCGCTGTGGCTAAAATTGAGTGAATGAATTACGTTGCAACTAGGGGTGGGGGAATGAAGAGGTGTATATTTAACCTCACATTTGACAACGCAACATAAATTGACTAGACATCATGGTAAACACTCCAGCCACGTATTGTGAGTTAAAACAAAAAATCCAGATTGTATGTCATAGATGATAAACTGGAAGAGTGTGAGACAAAGAACATTTTGAGGTGAGAGGAGATACAAATAGTGTAATGTAGAGGGTAGGATAACATCAGGGAGTGGACAGGAATAAAACTGTGCGACACAATGAGAAAGGCTGAGAGACTGGAGGAGTGGAGGAGGATAGTGTACATGTCATCTGTGGCGCCCCAACGGTCCAACAGACAAGGGGGTATGTAGGATGTAGGTAGAGGGGGTAGGGGCAAGTGATAGCACATTTAATGGTATAAAGGTGGAAAGAGAAAACATTTTTAATGGGAAAATCGTGCACGGTTTGGGTTGAGGTGGGGGGAGGGGCAAAAAAATAGCTTTTTTTTCTGCACTGGTGTACGGGTTTGCCCTGAATAATTCAAAAACTCTAATATTAATATTTCCTTTAAGTATGAAAATTAAAAAGTTAACAATTGATAATAAAATTACATTTCTATTTTTAAAAATTCATTTTTTTAAATCCTTGTTTTTTGGAAACTAACAAAAAAAAGGGGGGGGGTGTTGCCAAAGAACAGGCCAAGGAGCCTATATTGTTATTACTTGTCAGTTCAGGTTACTTTTTAAGAGCTCAACTTGTCTTTCATGACATTTTAGAGCGTTGATAACAATAAGCATTTCCAAAAGAAATTATATTTTTTTGTAATGGCGAAATTTTTTAAATCCCCATCACGTCGCTTAGGCCTGCAACAGAAATACGTCGCTTACACTAGAAATAAGTCGCTCAAACCAGAATGCGTCACAAATATTAAACAAAATTGGCTTAAACGAAAAAAGATAATATACAAAATTTGGTAGAAGTAAAGAATAAAAAATGTCAAAAGAAAATAATTATGTACGAAGCATTAAACGTTGATGATGATAGTAAACAAAAGATGAAGAAAAAAACAACAGTGTAACCTTTTGGTGAAAGGTCTTAATAAACAGCATTTTGGTAAAAGTATACAAAAAAAAAACATATTATCTTAAACTAAACGAGAAAGGACCAGCGCCAACATTTGATAGGTAGGCCTACACCTTTAATGTGTGTCACTGTAAAATTATAGTCCTGTAATAATAAACTGCAACGGCTAATACGGCTGTCGGTGTAAGTGGACCTCAAGGCGAATCAAAGTAATAGTCTAAAAATAAACTTTAACACCATGGAAGAAGATCACTATAAAATTTTACATAGTCCTTGATGATATTAAATTTTAAAAAAATGTTAACAGACACTTAATAAAGAGTTATGAATATATAAAATCTGTTATCACTAAATTCACTAAAACATCTCAAACTAATCTAAAGGTAAATCAACACATAGATTACATTTACAAAACCTAATCCATGTTACTATGGGACTATTGTAAACAAAATAGTTGTAAAGCTAATCTCCAACGGTGACCCTCACGGTATAAGTAACCTATGAGTAGAATTTTATAAGAATGTCTGATTTTTTTTTTCATACTGTATGGTGAAGGTCGTACCGCAAAGATATCTGGCTAATCTCAGTATGATCCACATTATTTCAAGACATTCAAATCTCAGTTCACGGGCAGGGCCATAATGTAGAACTTTGTGAATAGTTTGCATCTCTGCGTCTGATTCATTGTCATCTATTTCAAAAGCAGTACCAACAAACGCAGCTGCTTTTTCAGTTGATACATTGAGAGATTCTGGTCTAGATTTGTTAAAATCGTCAGTTCTGTTAGCTTGAGAAGTCTTATTACGGTGTCCGATTTGAATGGTAAAATGACCTTTTGAGTTATGTTGTTGAACAAGATAAGGACTCTCCCGGTGAAGAGACAATCTATTTAATCTTTGGGGTTTGAATGCTATGACAGTATCACCATCATATTATTATGTGTTCCTATCTGTGACATAACAATCCAACTTTTCATAGCAGAAATCATTCTTGGAAATACAGTGGGCTCCATCCTGGCATATTCTAATAAATTGGAGTGGTTTGCGACCTTCATCTATTGTCTTATTTTCTTTTAACTGGACATCTGTAAAATTCAAAGTAGACATACCGGTACTTTCTAAACTTGAGCTCACACAAGAACTGGTGTTCGCAAAATCCAGTTGAAAATCTTCATGGCTGTAACATTAAATATTGGCAGAGACTACTTCACAGCTTTTTCCAAACTGCGTTTCATTACACAATAATATGTCTTCAGGGCAATTTGTGGACTCATCAGCTTTTTTTTCTTTACAATGTTCATGTTGCCGGTATATTAGCTTGTGTTGGTCATAGTTGATTTCATCTGAGTTGTCATAATAAGTCTTATATTTACTTGTACTACTTTGTATGTGTTCAGGCACCAGCTGGGCGGCTGCAATGAATATATTTTTCATTATCCGTTTTTCTAGTTCAAACTTACGTTCCTCTGCTTTTCTTCTAAGTTCTATATACTAAATCTTCAAGTCGTTTTCTTTCATTCAAATCTTCCTGTTTGCGTATGTTTGCTAATTCTAAATCTTCCTGAACATGTCTACGTCTGTCCTCTAGAGCAATCCTCAGCAATCTCATCTAGTCTCTACTAAGTCTCTAGTCTTGATTTTTCGGCAAAGTTCCACAGTTCCTGCCTCCTGGCCAGTTAATTCTAATTCTTATTCTAGCTTGATAAAATATGCTAAATATTTTTCTTTTTTTCCTTTTTTCTTTTCTCTGTCGTTCTTATCAGGGAGACACGGGGCGACAATGGAGAAAAACTATACGTGTGGCTGGGTAGGAGTAGGAACAATAGGGTAGGTGTGTATTGGGAATGGCAGGCAGGATAGGGAGGTCAGATCAGGTCAGTACCATACAGCGAGGCAAGACGAAGAGAGACGGAGTCTGACGGAGACGGTGGTGTTTGTTGTTCTTATTCTTAGCGGCCAAAATTCCCCTATCGCGTGGTGAGTCACAGTCCCAGTTTTAAAAATGACAAAGAAAAATGTAAGCTTATTATTTTATGTATAGTAACAATGTATGAACATACAAAAATATAATTAGTTATTAAAATAACACTGAATAACAGAGTAGCCTATTATGTAATGTTTCGGACAGGCCCCCACTGTTGAAATCATTATGTGTAATTAATACCGGTAGCCTACTCTTTATATTGATCACTCTATTTCAATCTACATATTAGTTACTTAAAATAATCATACAGAAAACATATGAATATAAAAAGAGAAAACAACTAATCACTCTAGTTATAGTTTAATTGTATGCTATATTATTATTTGCCTTTACAAATCTACACATACTAATGTCACAGATTTAGTGGTAGGCCTACTTAATTATATTAATTCATAAAAAACAATATCTTAACAACTTGTTCTTTAATAAGTCTTGACTGACAGACTGTATGACTAGGGTGCACCTCACAGTATCAAATTATCAAACACATCTTGTACAGTGCAGTCGTCACTTCAACACACACACACGCCCCGTGTCTCAAGTCTCAATCGGTAGCTGCATCAGGAGATGTCTAAAGGTTCAACACCAGTGTGACACTCTAGCAGCCACCTCCCCTAACAAAGGTGTGTAACTGAGTTTTAACTGACTGGCACCTGTGACCTGACTGAGTCCTGACTCCTGAGAGCGCTTCACTCAAGCACCTCAGTGCGCATGTCAGTCATTCCCTTAAGACACTAGGCAGATAGGCCTACACATCATTAGGCCTATGCAATACAAACTACTATACATAAACACTATATTATTATTAACTTCCTTATTCTAACAAAATTAGCTCTCAACATCCTGCAACCGACGGATCCCTGTTGCCCTGCATGAGTTTTGGGCCATTATATTATAAAGGATGCGCAAAATGAAATATTTTGGGTCAACATATTAGTTATTAAAAATAAAATTCATGTTTTAATACGACGTGCATCTTCCCAAGCCCGGTGTTGTATAAGCTCTTTATTTTTTTTTACTTTTCCAGGGCAGTCGTTTATCGCATTAAATTTGTTTCTGGATTTCGTTTATATAGCTAGCAGCGTGGTGAAAGCCGTGTCACATAAATATATAGGGGTTGCCAGCAAGACGTCCGGCAAAAGGAGGACAGGTCCATTCAAGACTATTGTCCATCGTCCGGCAGGCAAAGCTAAAAACATTTAAATTAACGGCTTTTGTAATATAGTATACTATTTAGGCCTATGCTTACAGTTTTTAAAACATTATTAATATGTTACGAATATAATTAATTAACAAGTAATCATTTGTACAATGATAAAATAATCCCGTTTAAAGACTAGCATGAGCTGAAGGCTTAAAGAGTTTTATTTTGTTTGTTTCAAAGTTGCCCAAAAGCAGACTGTCTTTCTGATCTTATACATTAGAGACGCTCTTTCTATAAAGAAGATTATTGCGTCCTACGCTCAACCTTGGTCCAAGTCCAGTCTTGCATTTTTATTAATGTTTTAAATGATGTAAGGTTATTGGTTTTCCTGGTTTGTTCCGGCAACCCATTCCATTCCCGAATTCTACTAGGCCTACAGTGAATTATAGGTCTATATTTAACAAATATGGCACTTGTAATACAATGATTGTGGGTTTAATGCGGAAATATTCAATTGAAACTGAATGTCCTTCTTTGTTCTCCTTTCTTTTTTCTCTGGAATCCTCCTCTTGACACCCATGTGTCTCGCAAACCTACACTAAAAGGCCTAGATTTCTAAGTGGGTGCAAATGGAATGAGCACGTTTTTTAATCAGTTGGAGACGGTCAAATTAATATAGTAAAAATGTTTAGGCCGTGTCTATTGATTCAACTATTTCTAGATTATTTTTTTTTCAATTAAAAGTAACCCCATTAACGGTCCTCTTGAAACCGGCAGATAGGACCAAGCGACCCCAGTTGGGGAACCACTGTCTTCATATGTGTAGATTATCTAGGTCATCGTTGGAAATTTTGGTCTCCGGCAGCAGTTTTGTTTTTCTTTTCCTCTCCCCCGCCCCTTCTACTCCCAGCACTCCCAGCCCCCAATCCTTTTATATCTCTCTTTCTCTTTTACTATCTCTCTCTCTCTCTCTAACTCTAACAAAGGAAGTCTCTTCAATTGGCGTTTGCATCTGGTAATGTTATTGTATTGTTGTATTGTTGTATTGCAACTCATGCACCAAGCAATAAAATAAAAACAAAAAGGAAAACCCCATTTAACCCCAATCCTTATACTGGGGAGCTGGAATGTAAGGACACTCACTCCTGGGCTGTCAGACAACCTTCAAGACATCAGTGCGATGCTCGGAAAACATCAGTTATCAACGACGAACTTGTAAGGCTACGGGTCGACAATGAGTCGACATAGCCACTTTACAAGAGACACAGCTGCTAGGTTCCGGGTCCCTAAGAGAAAGATACTTCACGTTTTTCTGGCAAGGTAAAAGTGGGAAAGAGGTCGGAGAATACAGTGTCGGATTTGCTGTCCGGAACTCCCTCTTGGTGTTGATAGTACCCTGCCAACAGGGAACTGAAATACTACTTTTTCACCGCCTCCACACCTCAACAAGGCCCGCCAACCTAATCAGTGCATACGCACCACCTCTCAGCGCCACCACGCACACCTAAGATGAGCTTAGAGTTCTATGACCAGCTGGACTCACTGCTAGGCACAATACCCAAAAATGAGCATTTTATATTATTGGGCAACTTCAATGCTAGGGTGGGTGCTGACTACGTTTCATGGCCCTCCTGTTTGGGAAGATTCGGCACGGGAAAGATGTACGAAAACGGTTAGAGACTCTTGGAACTGTGTTCTTATCATGATCTATGCATCACCAACACTTTCTTTTAGACAATACCCCAGCATAGGGTATCATTGAGACATCCCCGCTCTAAACACTGGCACCAGCTGGACCTGATAATCACCAGGCGTTCCGCAATGAAGCAGATTCTCCTCACTCGCACTTTCCATAGTGCAGACTGCGACACTGATCATTCACTGGTGTGTTGCAAGATGAGATTGCTGCCCAAGAAAATCCACCGATTCAGGCCAGAAGGCAGACCCCACATTGATGTGAGCAAGACATATCACCCAGACAGGAAAACAGAGTTCATGCAGGCTCTATCGAACTCACTAGACACTGATCTCCCTGGCCCGAGTGCCCAAAAAAAGTAGGACTACATCAGCAAAACAATACATTGCACAGGCATGCAGGTCTTTGGAAGAAAAAAAGAATAAAAGCAATGACTGGTTTGAGTGAAAGCAAACTTTTTAGCTTCGGCCGAAACCACACCAAAAGAGGCCATTGGCCTACTTTCGGCGTCGAAGCAGAACCGAAACTGAAGTTCGGTCGGTCTATAATACAATTAGTATACGTAATTCTTGTGTAAGCAATATATTTCTGGTGTAAGCGACGTATTTCTGGTGTAAGCGACGTCTTTCTGGTGTAAGCGACGTGATAGGAATGTAAAAAATTTTCGCCATTACAGAAACAATTTTTTTTTTTGGAAAATGCTCATTGTTATCAGTGATAACGCTCTAAAATGTCATAAAAGACAAGTTGAGCTCTTAAAAAGTAAGCTGAAATGTTAAATTATAACAAAATAGTCTATGTGACCTATTAAATTTGTTTGATTAGATTATTAGAGTTATTTCAAACTTATTTCCCTTAAAATCTATTTTCACACTTTTTTAAGGCTATTTACCTAATTTTCCCTCTGACAAATCGGAAGTCTCTGAAATAGTCTGAATGGCAAACAGAATCAGATTTTCAGATTTTTTGCCTCTGACAATGAGTTGTGGGAATAGCAAACTATGTTTCAGAGTGTAAATAAGACATTTTAATTGTGTAAGCAATACAGTGTGATTGTTAGCACTTTATATGCTTCGACTTTTTGCTAATCTGGACTTAAAACTATATAATTATTTTTTCAGACTTTAAAAAAAAAAATAAAAAAAAAAATGTAAAAGTACTAGAGATGTTAAAACACACACAAAAAATCACATCAACACAAAAAATCTGCTTTCAGAGAAAATCTGAAAGATTTACACCCCTGTAAATGTGTCCTCCTTTTGGTACCCACGCGTCCTCCTTTGTCCTGCTTTTTGTCGCCCTGTGTCCTCTTTTTGGTGTCCAAGTATCTGCTAACCTTAATAGGGTTGTCCACTTATAAAAGGGACATGTCCTCCTTTTTAGCCCTATGTCCTCCGTCCGGCAGGAAAGCTAAAAAACCCTTAAAATGTCCAGCTTTTGTATGCCAAAGGTTTTTAAAATACTCAGTTAACTTTTTTATGTTTTTATATACTGTCAACAAATTGCTGTGTTGGGTAAAGCAAAACAGTGGAGTATTTAGCAGGAAATGCAATGAATTAGATTAATAATATATTAATATATTAGGTTATTTAATGCGTTCTTTGGTTAATAATTGCAGTGGAGTAGTTTTTGTTTTTTTCAAAGTTTTCCAAATGCAAATTGCTTTTCAGAGCTACTATAAATGTGTAAACTTTTTTTCTGTATCCCTGGACATAATGGTAGTCATAATTTGATTGTTGCTTTTTCTTTCTTGAATGTGTCTTAAGGGGTCAGTCCATAATTGACTTCACGCGATACATCTTTCTTCCTATGTGCGTGACGTCATTTGTGGACGGCCCCTTAACCCATATCTTGCTGAGGTTTTTTTTTCGTGATTTTTACATATGTAATAGAAAGTGATGATGTAATAAACAAATGAAAGTTATTTAGTGATTTTTTTTGTTATTATTGAAATATTGACATTTTTTTAAGTGTACTTAAAAAAGGACGCCAGCAACAAATGATACCTTGACATTGCATGTTTGCAATAGAAACAGGCCCTCTTATTTCAAGGATAAATACATACTTTTTTAACAATTTAAGTTAAAATTCTTAATTTATAGCTTTTTAAAACAGTAAGATAAGAAAATAGTGTAATAAAACATTGGCATTCGAGTGGTATCCGGGCACGGAATGGGTTAACAGAACAAACCAGAAAAACCAATAACATTTTTTAAAACACTAATAAAAATGCAAGATTAGACCACAGATAGCGTAGGACGCAATACTATTTTTTTTAAAGAAGTAGCGTGTGTAATATATAATATAAGAATATATCAATCATATTTAATTTTTTTAAAGTATGCTTTATATAATAATATATTTGTTGTTTGCATAATATGCTGTAGACATTGTGATACTTGGCGTAAGCACCTATATATATATATATATATTATATATATATATATATATATATATATATATATATATATTATATATATATATATATAATAATATATAATCAGTGATAAAACGCCTTGAACTTTTTTCCCAAGAGCTTGTGTTTGCTCATTCCAAAATTAGAATATTGGCTTTTTTTTTTAGTACCTAGACATTTTAACTTGTTATTTTTTTATTTTTTTTTAAGAGAAAATGAATATGTTTGTATGTATATTATTGGCCAAATGTATTTTGCGAAGCGAAAAGAAGCCTAAAAGTATGTCAATTTCATTACTACAGCAGCGGCGCTGTGGATAAAATTGAGTGATCAGTGAATGAGTTACGTTGCAACTAGAGATGAGGGGGGGAATGAAGAGGTGTATATTTAACCTCACATTGGAAAACAAGATAAATTGACTAGACATCATGGTAAACACTCCAGCCACTTATTTTGAGTGAAAACAAAAATCCAGACTATATGGCATAGATGATAAACTGGCAGTGTGAGACAAAGAACATTACGGGGTGGGGGAGGGACAAATTGTGTAATGTAGAAGGGGTAAGGGCAAGTGATAGCACATTTAATGGTATAAAGGGAGAGGGAGATAACATTTTAAAGGGAAAATCTTGCACGTTTTGGGTAGGAGGGGGACAATAAAATAGAAGGCTTTTTTTGCCTGTGTGCACAGGCTCACCCTAATTAATTTAAATACTAATATTTCTTTTAAGTATGAAATTGAAATTTGAAACGTAAACAATTGATAATAATATTACATTTTGAACATAATTTTTTTAAATCCTTGTTTTTGAAAAAAAAAAAGAAAAAAGGGTAGGGGGCGGGTAAACAAATACTTGAGAAAAGTTGATAAAATGGCTGCCAATGCTAGGAGAGGAATTGTGTTTGTTAAGCGTAATTCTGATATTGACAGCATTGATCTTACATCTAGAAACAAATTCAAATGGGAGTGGCTTGTATTAAAGGATGGAAATAAAGATTTTTTGTGTGTTTTATGTTAGAATTATTATACTGTATTTTCTATAAAATCATATAAATATAATAAGAAAAAGAGAGACTAGCTTGGGCTTGCCGATTGTGGCTTTAGACTTTAGAACATTTTTTCATGTAAAATGAAGATCTGACCTGTATTTATAATGTTTACCAATCACTGTCATACATTGGTTCCATATTTGATGAAATCATGAAAATCATGAAAATGTGGAGGACAATATATAGATCTATATACACATTCACATTGACATTATGCACACTTTGCATCACCTTTTTTCAAATCCAGGTGACAAAGAAATATTCATAAATTTTAACAAACTAGAATATATAGGAAATATAAATGTAGATAAAATAAGCATTAAACAAATCCTAACCAACTTAAAAGCAAAAAAAGCTTCTTGTCCAGATGAAATACCAGCAAGACTGCTTAAAGAACTAACAAATGAAATATCTCCAATCTTTAAAATACTTTTTCAGGCCTCTCTTAACCAGGGCAAAGTGCCCAAAGATTGGAAATTAGCTAATGTAACCCTCCTTTTTAAAAAAGGAGATAAATCTGATCCCGGAAATTATAGACCTGTTTCACTAACAAACATAACATGTAAATTACTTGAACATATAATATATAGTAGTATAGTAAATCATCTAGACAACTTAATGCACTGTGCCCACACCAACATGGCTTTAGGAAAAAATAGATCATGTGCGACTTAATTAATAGGCTTAATAGATGACTTGTCTAAGGGATTACATAATAACAACCAAATTGATGCTATATTACTAGATTTTTCAAAAGCATTTGATAAAGTTCATCATTCTAGTCTTCTTAAAAAAATTAAATAATTTTGCATCTCTGGTCCCTTACATCAGTGGTTTCAGGAATTTCTTATAGGCAGAGAACAAACCGCGATAAAAAATGTCTCTAAGTCATCACCAATAACAGTAAACTCAGGAGTTCCACAAAGTAGGCCTACTGTTCTAGGGACCCTACTATATCTAATTTACATTAATGAGCCAAATTGCATCAACACATGAACAAAAGTAAGATTATTTGCAGATGATTGCATAATTTATAGAATAATAAAGACTGGAAAACATAGTGAACTTTTACAAAAAGACCTAGATGAACTACAAAAATGGGAATCAAACTGGAGTAGGCCTATGTCTTTTCAACCAGAAAAATGTCAACTAATATGGGTATCCAAGTAAAAGAAACAAATAATAGCAAACTACTTCATTCATGGTAAAGAACTAACTCAAACTAACATTGACTAACAATGCTAAGTATCTGGGATTAATCATAAATAAGTTATCTTGGAACCCTCATATTGATGAAGTAATTAAAAAATCAAACAAACAAAACATTAGGATCCATAAAACGAAACGTTTACAAAATTAAATGTAATAAGAATAAAAAAACTAAAATGCTATCTTACATTAGTTAGGCCTAGATCTATACAAGAATTTGTAGCATCTGTATGGAACCCATCAACTAAAGAAAACATTAAAATTAGAACAAATTAAAAAAGAGCTGCAAGGTTCATAACCATTGAATATTCCCAATTAACAAGAGTAACACCATTAGTCAAATCACTAAACCTAGAAACACTAGAGGACAAAATGGCAAAGAGTAAAGTAGTAATAATACATTAGGCAAAAAATTCTTAATTTCGAAATACAAACAAAAAAAAAACCTGTTGCAAAGCTCAGAAAAACATAAAGACAAAAACACTTTCCTTGTCCCTTATGCGAGAACAAATGCATATAAGTACTCTTTCTTCCCGACTGGCATTCGGGCCCACCACCAAAGCAGCGGCCCTAAAAGAACCCGGCCATATCGTTGCCTCCCGACGCAGGGGTGCGAAAGATATCGTCGCATATCCGGGCGGGATTCTGACTTAGAGGCGTTCAGCCATAATCCCTCAGATGGTAGCCTCGCACCATTGGCTTATCAGCCAAGCACGTGAACCAAATGTCTGAACCTGCGGTTCCTCTCGTACTGAGCAGGATTACCGTAGCAACGACTTGTCATCAGTAGGGTAAAACTAACCTGTCTCACGACGGTCTAAACCCAGCTCACGTTCCCTATTAGTGGGTGAACAATCCAACGCTTGGCGAATTCTGCTTCTGTGAATGTAAGGTATAATCCATTCTTGGCTGAGCACATACGGAAGAATGCAAATCAGGGAAGAGGGCATACGTCATATCAGATTCTATTTTCCACAACTTTTGAAGAGATTATTTTGATAATGAGGCAGCAGGTGTTCTCTAAAATAATGTCTGAAGTTCGCTCATCAAAAATTTTCTCTATATCTGTGGACTCAACACCGGATATTTCCTATTGTGACCAACTAACCTGCATTATACGCTATGTATTAACGACTGTCCCAGTGTGACGTTTTCTATTATTCATAAACACAGAAGGCAACAGTCACACAGGCAAATATTAGGCGGAAAGTCTGCTGACATTCCTGGAAGAAAATGAAATCGATGTTAAAAACTGCAGAGGACAAACATACGACAATGCATCCAACATGTCTGACATATGCAATGGAATGCAGTCACGTTTTTCTCAGTTTTATCCACTGGTGTCGTTTATTCCCTGTTCTGTTCACTCACTTAATCTGGTTGGTCAATGCGCGGTGGATAGTTGCCCCGAGACCGTTACTTTTTTAACCATATGCAACAGATATATGTTTTTAACTCAAGATCCACTCATCGTTGGGCCCAACTTCTTGAACTGCTTCGTTCACTCCAGTTGTCTGTTGTCAAGCGGCTAATAGACACATGGTCTGCGCATGCGGACGCTACGAAGGCTTATGTGAAAAGTTACACGAAAATTAAACAACTTCTCTACAATCTTTCTAACAATGACAACCAACCTCAAGATGCCAGGCTCCAGGCTGACACATTGTCCAAAACAATGAGCTTTTTGGAAGCTGGGATTCTGGCTGAATTTTGGTATGTGTTCCTAGACCGAATTAACGCCACCAGTTGTTCTTTACAAGACTCGAAGATGGATCTCAATACAGTTGTGCAACTTAACAAATCACTAATTGAAATTTTTGACCAGCAGCGGAATGACTTTGGAACTTATGAACTGCGAGGAAAACTCCATGGTGATAATTCTTCTTACAGAGAAGACAGTGTAAGGATCGAAAACGGATGAACAGTTTAATTAGGGCGATGCTGATGAAACGGAATTCAATCCTTCTGATCGTTTAAAAACTCAAGTCTTCTTACTTACACTTGACAAACTTCGAAGTGCCCAAGTACATCGTTTGGCAGCATACAAAGAGCTGAACCAAACTTTTGGATTTAAGAGAAATCTGAAACATGCGTTTACTGGTATGATTCGATCAGCATCCTCTTGGCTTCAGCAAAAATATCCAGATGATTTTGAAGATTTTTTAGCAGAGGAATTGCTTCATTTTGCCGCATTTCTCATAGTGGAATCCTCACAGCAATCTCCCAAGGGTGTATCATCCAGCAACCGTCAGCCAGAACTACAATTATTTCTTACCAACGTTGAGCACATTCCCCAATGTAGAAATAGTTTTCAAACTATTCCTCTGCATGTTGACAACAAACTGCACAGGAGAACGAAGTTTTTCTACCTTCAAGAGAGTAAAGAACTCATTGAGGTACACAATAAGAGACGTTCGATTGAATAATATGCTTTGCTTGATGAGCATTGAGTTTGACATTTTGCACGACATTGACTTTCATGATATTGTGATTAATTTTGCACGCCGAAAGGCTCAAAAAGTAAACGTTTATCACAAAAAAATATGGTTGATCTATGTGCAGAAACTCGAGATTTGGCCCATCTATGAACCCAGATAATTTAAAGTTGTTTTTTTTTTTTTTTTCTTTTAGTGGATGGAAGCCACCGTAATCAAAGGTGGGGACACTCTGAGGACGTATTCATCTTGTTATGTAAAAACATCTAATGTAGACAACTGGCTGAGACTGCCGTTCATCGAAAGAGGGGAAGCTAATGCCTTGCACATCAGTTTGACGTGAGTTATCTTTTCTTTATTTCCTTCTCCACTTAATTATTTAAAAAATTGGGTTGGAGTGTTAAGTCATGTTCGGCCGAGGACAAAAGTGAACGAATCTTGAACGGCAAATATTAGAAATATTATCTATCTCTAATATTTGTGTTTGTTTTGCTGATATGAGCTAACAATATCGTGTCTCTTATCTTATATGTAAAGGACGCTCCTAAGAGAAGATTATTGCGTCATCAGTGTTTTGTGGTCTAGTCTTGCATTTTTTGTGTGATTTAAATGATGTTAAGTAACTGGTTTGCCTGGTTAGTTCATGCAATACATTCCATGCCCGACTGGATGCCTCCGGTAAGAAAAAGAACAATGTATAGAGTCCCCATGTTGTAATAATTGACCATATTGTACATTTCTTTGTTTTCTCAGGTTCACCACGAGGAAGTGTTCTAAGATTATAGACTCCTCCAACCTCCAGCAGTGCAAGGCTAATTTCAATCTGTACTACTTGGAAGCCGACTCGAATTTTGCCAACGCCTTACGGCCATCTTGGGACGGACTCACCTACACGCTCGTGGATAAAATAGCTGCGGACAAGTTATTTGTGGTAAGTGCTCCCCCTTGTATGTGTTTTGACGGGTTCATGACATTGGTTGAGTTTTGTGTTAGCTACACACCACCCGTGTATGCCATGTCTACGTTGCTTACTATATCCATTTGTTGGGACACTGGATACTGATTCTTAAGTATAAAAGTCTACTGAAAACTCCTTTTGTAGAATTTTTGATGAGAATGTCGTGTTTTTAGATGATGCCATGTTCTTATTTGTGTTTTTTTTCCAGGACAGTACTGATATAAAGTACAATGAAGAGTCTAGGGAGATCACCAAATAACAATATTATAATTAATTATTGTGTACTGCCATTAATGACAATGAATGTGTACTTCCATTACTCATTATAATAATATTGTGTACTTCCAATACTGATAATAATATTGTCTTACTGTTGCTAACAAGAATAATAGCATAGTGACTAATAATAATAAGATAAAACAAGTCATAATAGAAAGTGTATACATGTCTTGCTGTAGCTAGTATGCGTTGTCATTCTACTTTACAGTCTTATATAGAGTGTGCATACAAACTTGTGCTATACTATTTAAAGTCATACATTTTGACATAATCAATAACAATGGATTCAAAAGTTCAATTACTTTATGATGAAGCTAAATTGTTAGCAAAATATTTTGATATTAAAGATAAAAAGGAATATCAAGAATTTGTTGAAAATAAAGTTAAGCAATTGAAAACGGTATTAGCAGATAAGGAAAAAGATAAACGTGCAGAGTTAAGAGCTCATGAAATTAAACAAAGAGAACTAGATAATGAAATTAAACAAAGATAACTAGATAATCAATTAAAAGAGAAAGAACTAGAATTAAATTAAAAAAAGGAATTGAAAGAACTACAATTAAATAAAGAAAAAGAAACTCAGTTAGAAGAAACTCAGTTAAAATTAGACCATGAATTAGAATTAGCTAAACTACAAAGACTTTATTATTGAGCAAACAAATATTGAAAAAAAACTAAACATAGTGTTAGATTCAAAATGCCTACTTTTGATGGAAAAGAGAAAATAGTAGATTTTCTTAATCTCTTTGAAGCAACATGTAAAGGGTATGGGATTCCTGTTTCGGAATATTACACCCACCTTATCCCACAATTAAAAGAAAAGGGTAGAGATGCTCTTGCTCATATTGATAAAGAAATAACTGACTATGCCATTATTAAAGAACTGTTAATTAAATTATGTATCCACTCAGCTTAAGCTGCATGTCCCACATGTAGCCTACTCACCGACGTCTACAAATATTATTTTTTTCCGTCAGCCATGAGGCTGTGGAACACCCTGGACCAGGCTTCCATCACTGCCCCTACAGTTCAGGCTTTTAAATCGTCACTGAAGGGCTGGTCTAAAAACCTACAGTGACACTCTGTTACCTGTTTAAAATTGTTGTTTGTGATGCTTTTTATTTTATGTGTATTTAAATTGTGGACTCTTTCCTCGGTTCTAACGGGGTCTCCACAGTATTATGAAGAAGAAGAAGAAGAAGAAGAAGAAGAAGAAAAAGAAGAAGATTACTATAGACAAAAATTCCATAATTTTATCTTGACTGATAAGATAGAACCTAGAGCTTTTGTGTCTGAAGTGAAAACATTTATTTTTACTAACATTGTTAGACTTAATAAAAACAGATACCAAAAATCCTAATGAAATTATAGAAATGATGGTTGTTGATAAAGTATTAGACTTAGAACAAGCTTCCAAACCATTGTTTACTCACATTATGGAAAGAAAAGTAAAGACTGTAGAAAATTTGATAAATGATATCTCAAATTTAAAAGATAGTCACCCTAATGTTGAACTAACTAAACAAAATCAAACATTAAATACAATACAACATAGAAGAAGGAGTTATTCACCTCCTAGATCAAGACATAATAATTAGTTTGTCAATAGAAAAAAAATGGTAATGAACCAAAATCAAATAATTACAGATGTACTTTTTGTAATGATACAAACCATTCATCAGAAAATTGTTATAGAAATAACAATGCAAGAAGTAGGAATTTCAATTCAAACTTCAGAAGATCAAATGAAGTGTTAAGTTGTTTATGTGAACAATTTTGTATTTATCATTTATATTTATTTATTTTGTAAGTTACATCAGATAACTTATGTACTATTTCAAAAGGACCTTTCCATTCCAAAGTATTCCCAGTACCAATTGGTAAATAAACAAATACTTTATAACCAACTTCTAATTTTCTTATGTTCTTATGAATATTTTCTCTGTTTAAAGTTGTATATTTTTTCTTTATTCTTTTTGACAGCAAATTGATAAGCTGTTCTTTTTTTTTTTTTTTTTTTTTTAGTCAAATGGTGACATTTTTGTATCTTTAATGCCTAACAATTGTGACTTAACCCTTTCTGTCCGTAGTTTTTTCAGGTTCTGCCGGAGTTGTTTTTTTTTTTATAGAAAATGCATACGTCTTAAAAAAATATTTTTATATCTTTTCTTTTATTAAATGTACCAAGTGCTATATATCAAAGTAAAGGTGAATAAATACTGGATCTAAATAAATATGTTTTGTTCTGAAATTCTTTGCGTAAATAATAAAAAAAAGAAAAATATTTGTAAAAATAAAAAAAAATGAATTTTTTCAAGTAAAAAAAAAGTAAAAAAAAATTGCTAAGTACAAACTATAAGAAGTATTTAAATAAATCCACGTTTATATCAATTATATACTATTAGGCTATCAATATAATTACAAAAATTGGCAGGTAATTCTTTTAATTAATGTCTGTTACCGTTTGAAAAAAAATAGATAAATATGATATTTTGACATTTCTTATTTGTACTAGGCCTAGAAGTGGTAATGTTTTCAGAAAATAAATATTTTGTTTTTAAAATTAGATACATGTTATATATCAAATTAAAGAGAGTAAAATATAAATTTTAAATATAAAAGAATAAACAGTGTACATAATAAATTAATGATGAAAAAATCGGAAAGATTAGGTCCTAGTTTGACCTTGTTGATGTCGCTTATTTTTCACCGGTTGATGCTCCCGACTCGATGTAGTCTTAGACCAATATAATTATTAATTTTATTCTAAATTGTATTAAATGTTAGTCTATAATAAAATCCGATAAGTCTGTATCATTTCTATTAAATAATGTCTTCAAAAAAGCCTAGCAGACAGTATTTTAGATGATCTTTACTAGCCCCCCCCCCATTTGTGTACTTGTGACCGTCGTAACAAATCAATAATCACTACTATAAACAATGAAAAAAAAAGCATAAAAGGTCGTTAATTCCCCTTTAAACTTACGTTAAGAAGAGTTCTGATATCTATAAATAGTCAGCGGAAGTTAAAATTAATTATAGAAAGCTGGTTTTGATTTAATAGCGAAACAAACAATGTTACCCAAATCAACGCCAATGGCGTTCTTACGGCAGAATAGCACTGCCGATCAACGCCAGTGGCGTTCTTACGGACAGAAAGTGTTAAAATTATCCAATGGTCCATTGGGATTTTTACCAAGAACAAATTCAAATGGTGAAAAACCAGTACTTTCATGCATAGATTGTCTATAAGCAAACAAAATAACAGGTAAGTAATCATCCCATTCAAATGTATGTTCTTCACACACTTTAGCTATCATTTGGTTAATTGTTTGGTTAGCTCTCTCAATCATTCCATTAGATTATGGATGGTATATGGAACTAAAAATGTGTGTAATATTAAACATTTGAGTAAAAACTTGGGTTAGTTTTGCTTTGAATTGAGTTCCATTGTCACTTAAAATGATCTTAGGAAATCCGAATCTACAAAAGATAGTTGTTTTGAAGATCAAAAGGCCATCATTCGATGGGGCAAAAAGATGGAATATATTCCCAGCAAACAGGGCACCGTCACCTCTTACATCATGCTAGAATGCCCTGCGAGAGGCAGCCCAGAACCGTCCCTTACCTGGTACAAGGATGATAAGCCACTCAACAAGTCAGAAAGGGTTAGTGATGATAAAATTAATACTCCTAGCCCATACTTACTTGTAGTATGATATTTAGTTTACAGTAATAGGTTATGGTAATGGCAAACATGGCCTCTTTAGAGCTGGAGCATGAAGGTATGGGGTTCGGAATGCCCTGAAAAATTTAGGGTTTCCAAATCTAGTTAAAGACCCATCTCCCCTTTCCTTTCCCCATTGTTGGAGGGTGTCTTTGATATACCCAGCACTAAGCGTATTAGTTTTGTTGAAAAAGTGAAAGCGGGTGGACATGGTGACCTCTCCATGTATGCTGTGGCCAATGAAACTGATGATAACTGATGAACACTACTTCCCTAGCCCCCATGGGCCACTTGTAATTTAAGGCTAAAATATAAATAATTTTATACTAAAGAGTGGGACAATTCTTGTAAAAAAATGTTATGAAAGTCCTTATATTTTAAAGGTTTATAGACGTCCATATTGAATCAAAAAAACAATGTAACATTCCTATATTTATGTTTACAAATGCAATAGAGAGCTAAAATATGTTTCCCATAAGTCCGCATTGCATGCCATATTACCATCACCTTTAGTAAAACTTTATGTAGGAGAAGTAAAAAAAGTATGTTTTTGTGACATGTGTGTCTGTCTACCTGTATGCCTCACACCTTCCAGGCTAGAGATGATTGCCAATTCCTGCTTACTGATTGATCTCCTTGTTTGTTTGTTTTCTGAGAGATTTTTTCCATATTATATTTGAGTACATCTAACAGGTGTGGTGTGACTTCTTACTTATGCCACACTGTCTTCTTTACCACACGCTCGCTATGCCAGTTTAGTTTTTCACACTGTAGACCAGTTTATTATTCCACAATGTGAGCCAGTTTATTATTCCACAATGTGGGTCAGTTTATTATTCCACACTAACTGTAGGCCAGTTTATTCTTCCACAATGTGGGCCAATTTATTATTCTCTTCTACAGCCTATTATTCCAGACCAATGTGTATATTTCAATATCCCAAGAATATTAAACATTTTAAATAATCAATTATCTATATATGGGGACATGGTGGGCAGGCAGGCAGCGCATTCGGTTGGCTTAACGAAGGTTCTGGGCTCAAATCCTGGTGAAAGGTAGGATTTGATCCCGTGGCTGCTTTGTCACTGGATGGAGTCTACCCAGTTCAGTAGGGTGCCTGACATTAGTTGGAGTAAGAGAAAACTATACTTTTTACTTGTAGTGCAATGAGGTATAGGTAACAATATTTGCAATCAGTACATTGGTAGGGGGTCATCACCACACATTCAATTTTATCTTTGGCAACCCCCGACTTGAGGGGTGTCTTAACAACAAAAGAACCCATGTACTACTGCGTCAATAATATATAATCCATACACGTGGTGACTGTGTGGAGTAGAGAGTATTCATATTTGTTGGTGTTACAACAATTCGTCTAAAGACTTTTCGTCTACGTTACTTCGTCTACAGAAAGTAGGTCTACCGACACTACGTCTACCACGACAACTCGTCTAACGACACTTCGTCTATCGACATGTGGTCTAATGCGACACTTCGTCTAACGACACTTCGTCTAACGCGACATTTGGAATACCAGACGATTCATCTACTACGACAGTTCGTCTACCGACACTTCGTCTACCGCGACAGTTCGTCTACCAGACAATTCGTCTACCTCGACAGTTCGTCTACCTCGACAGTTCGTCTAACCACATTTCGTCTACCGCGACAGTTCATCTACCACACAATTCGTCTACCTCGACGGTTCGTCTAACGACATTTCGTCTGCCGCGACAGTTCGTCTACCAGCCTATTCGTCTACTGCGACAGTTTGTCTACCGACGTTTTGTCTACTGCGACAGTTCGTCTACTGGAAGATCAGTCTACCGCTACAGTTCGTCTACCGGACAATTCTTCTACCGCGGTATTTCGTTTACAGTTTACGTCTACTGATACTTTGTCTACCGACTCTTCATCAACCGACCTTTTTCTAAACGACATTTAATGTTCGTCTAAAGAAAATTAAAATTGGGATTTCCTCACATCGTCTCTCCATGTTTGGTCTATAGCTGGAACATAATTAAAATGAATTAGGGCCTACTGTTTCTTGCTAGTACACCGACTATTCATGGTACCAGCAACGACACTATTTATATAATTGTTTACAGATTGTGTTTCGTTCTTTGTTTGGTTTATTAACAAATTGTTAATATTTGGGGTTTTATCAATTTACTATATTCTAGATCAACAAAATAACCCTTAACATGTCTGGCTTTTGAATTATCTTATTTTTCGTACGCGCAAAGGCTAGAGTGCTCCATAGATTATTATAGATAAAGCACTGCGCGAGGCCTTCATTGATAAAATCAATGACTTGGGTTTACACTAAGTGAACAACATACCCACCAGGGGCAAAAACGTACTCGACCTGTTCCTCACCAACAGACCAGGACTGCTGCCAAAGTGCATCACTATTCCAGCACTGGGTGACCATGACATTGTACTTATTGAAAACAAGATAAGGGCAACAAGAGTAAAAGCGGTGGCCAGGAACGTCAGTATATGGGAAAAGGCGGACTTATAAACCATGAAGAAATCCACAGTGTTATTCTGGGAAGCCATTCAAGGAAACCAAGAAATCAAAGTCAAAGATCTTTGGCTGCGCATAAAAGATCACTTGACATTAATGATGAGTAAACTTGTCCCCAGTAAAAAAATATTCCACCAAAAATCACGTGCCCTGGATTAGCAACAACCTTAAACGAATCTCGAGACGTAAATACCGAGCTTGGAAAATAGCAAAAACCTCCAACTATCAGAAGTACATTAACAAAATAATTGAGGAGGATTCCAACAACAGCTTGTGGAGGCTTATAAAAATTAAACGTAGGGATCCGACGGGCACTGCACCTATAAAGCATAACGGCTTGTCTTACAGTGATAGCAAGACGAAAGCCGAGTTTAAATCATCAATTCTGCGATGCTTTCACGAGAGAGGACGTAAGCACAACACCTAACATGGACGACTCCCCATATCCAGACATGCCGGCTATAAAGGTCAATACCAACGGCATTCATAAGCTGCTCTCTAACCTTAACCCCACAAAAGCTGCGGGCCCAGACGATATACCCTGCCGACTACTCAAATATTTAACATCAGAGCTAGAGATTTCTGACGTGACAATGTGTTCAAGAAGCTTACAACACACACAAGTCAATGAGATTGACATATAGTTGTCTGGTAGGCTTCTGTCTCCTTTTTTGAATACCGGTTGCACTCGGGCGTGTTTCCAGATGCCTGGTAATTTCCCGGAGGCCAGTGATTTGTTGAATAAGAGTGCCAATACATGTGCCACCTGAACAAGTATAACATCATCACAGATGCTCAACACGGATTCAGGAAAAAGAGATCCTGCGAGTCTCAGCTCATCCTCACCGTTGACGACTTGGCAGCGACCGTCGACAAGGCTGCGCAAACCGACACCATCCTGCTAGATTTTTCAAAGGCCTTTGACAAGGTCCCTCACAAGCGCCTCCTTCTCAAGTTGGATTGCTACGGTATAAGAGGGCAGACCAAGAGATGGATTGAGAACTTCCTCGTCGGCCGCACCCAACAGAATGTCGTAGAGGGCAGAGGGTGAAACTTCCACAATAGGACCGGTCATATCTGGAGTCCCTCAGGGCTCGGTTCTTGGACCTTTGCTGTTCTTGATATTCATGAACGTTTCGGCGAGTGAACTTCACTCCAGGGTACGACTCTTTGCAGATGACACCATCATGTACGCTCCAATCGATAGCCCTGATGATGCTGTCCACTTACAGGAAGACATCCTAAAGCTAGAGGCCTGGGCATCGAAATGGCAAATGGAGTTCAACGTCGATAAATGCCTCCTCCTATCTGTTTCCAGAAAAAGAACTAGTATACCCACTAGCTATACTTTAATTAGCCAATCCCTTGCAAGGGTGTCGGAAGCCAAATACTTGGGTTTGAACATCACAAAAAATCTTCACCGGGGCATACACGTTCAATCCATTGTTGCCAAGTCTAACAGAGTCTGCGCCTTCATCCAAAGAAACCTAAAGGGGTGTTCCACGAAAATTCAGACCCACTGTTATAAAAGCTTAGCTCGCCTTATCCTAGAATACATCTCGCCAGTTTGGGACCCCCATCAGCAAAACCTGATTGACAAATTGGAGATGACCCAGCGACGCGCAGCACGTCGAATACTCGAGGACTACAACAACAAATCAAGCGCCTTTGCCTTAGTAACTTAGTAGCAAAACTCCACCTAGATACACTACAACAATGAAGAGCAATTGACAAAGTGTCCATGATTTATAAAATCATCAACGACCAAGGGGACCTTTCGACCCAAACGAGTAGAATGCAGAAAGTGTCCCGCTCTACCCGAGGCCATCAGCTCAAGCTGCATGTCCCACATGCACGCACGGACGTCTCCAAACATTCTTTTTTTCCGTCAGCCATAAAGCTGTGGAACACCCTGGATCAGGCTTCCATCACTGACCCTAAAGTTCCGGCCTTCAAATCGTCACTAAAGTGCTGGTCCAAAAACCTAAAGTGACACTCTTTTTATCTTTATATAACTGTTGTTTTCTATGTCATGTTTGCTATGTTATTTTTTGTGTATTTAAATTGTGGACTTTTTCCTCGGTTCTACGGGGTCTCCACAGTATTACGAAGAAGAAGAAGAAGGCTTATTTTGTATTACCGGTAATTGATACAATAATAATATTACACCAAAAAGGCTAGACTTAGATATTTACAGTAGGGCTGAGTAGTGTCAGAGCCTACTTACTTTTACATAGGTGACTTAGGCCTACTCAAAATATGATTATAAACCGTAGGCATAGGCTACTTTTTTGTTTAGCTTGGTTTAGTCTTATACTAGCCTACTTATAGTACTTATAGGCCCTACTTGTATAAATATATTATTATTATTCTTTTAACATTTTTAACAATAGGCCTATCACTAAGACTATTTTTTATTTAAAGCAATAATATTTTTATTAAAAGACTTATAATATTGGCTTATAATAAATTTTTTAAAAAAACTTTGATTTTATTTCTTCCTATATAATAATAATTAATATAGGACATTATTTTATATATTTTATGATATATGAATATGTGTTGGCAAAGGGCGAAATGTTCACAAAACTATATAAATATGCATTTAAGGCCTAGGCCATAGGTCCTAAATAAAACGCATCTTAAGCTACTAGTGTACGTACAAGGTACCTTTATTAGAGGCCTAGAGAGGCTTTTTATCTAACTTTAAACACTACACAAAGTTTGATGAAAACGCCGAGGTATTAAAAGGTGCCATGAAAATTAAATGACAAAGAAATATGCTTATGCAACATATTTTAGCAGTTTAGAAATTTGTCGTCATATTTTTGCTTTTTTTCCCCATGCTTTCCAACTTTTCAAACTCTCAATCATTTTTATGTTTCGTTTAATCTAGACTGTTGAAAACTAAACAGTTGAATGTGTTGCTGACATAAGTCCTGTATATGAGTGTTTGAATCGATGACATACGCTTTTTTTTATGATTGTTTGTATTGGTGACACCAGTCGTGGATATGTGAGTGTTATCTAGTCTTTCATGTACTTGCATTTAATCTTAAAACGACCGTTGACTTGGTCAACAAACTCGCTGACGCAACGATTTATAACACCTTTTGAAGTGGGTTTTGTTTAATTATTAGATATATTGATATATTTGTTTTTTAACAAGTTAAAAGATAACTTTGTTGAGGTTATCTCACCCGACATATGGGGGGGGCAGACATCCACATTTAGGTCAGCTATTATGTGCAACTAAGTTAGAACTTCTAACTTATATTACGGTACTAGATCTTTCCTGAGTCATCTATTTTAACGCTCGATGTAAAAAAACAAAAAGTCCGAGGCCTATCATCACCTAGTAATATAGTAATATTTTTTTTTAAAGTAGTAGAATTATCATTTTTTATAACTAGAAATCATTTTTGTATAACTAGTAATCATTTTTTCACACCTATAATAATTAATAATACAACAATTTTTTGTTGTTGTTGGCTTTCATTAGTCTCGAGAGACTAAGGAATTTTGTGTGCCCTTGAGGGAATCTGTGCTCTTGGCTATGCAGCTTCTGCTGTGGCTGTACAATCCCACACGCGAGTGACAGTCCCTGTTGCACGTCTTGGACAAGAAGACAGAATTGGTCGTGGACCGGTCTCTTCCCTTCTTTCTGGTGCGCTTCCCGTCAGCGAGCCGTTGCAGGTTTCTTTCTCCTGCTTCCAGTCCGGAGGTCAGCGCTCGTCTCCAACTGGACCTGTCCTTGGCAAGTTCCTCCCAGCTGTTTATGTCCATGGCTAGGGCTTTCATGTCTCTCTTGCAGACATCCCTAAAACGGAGGTGGGGCCGGCCTGCAGTCCTCTTTCCACTGGCTAGTTCAGAGTATAGGATGTCTTTGGGTATTCTGCCATCGTCCATCCTACACACATGTCCCAACCATCTGAGCCGGCGTTGGCGGATCAGAGTAGGCATGATTGGCATCCCAGCCTACTGCAGCACCTCGTTGTTCGTGACATGGTCCTGCCAGGAGATCCCGAGTATGCGTCGGAGGCAACGCATTTGAAATCCACTCAATCTCTTCTCTTGACTAGAGTATAGGGTCCAGGTTTTGCTGGCATAGAGTAGAGTGCTTAACACACACGCACGGTACACTGCAACCTTGGTTCTTATGGTCAGCCTTTTGTTGTTCCACACTATGTGTGATAATCTGGCCAGTGTTGTGGAGGCCTTGCCGATCATTGTGTTGAGCTCTGCATCTAGAGATAGGTTGCTAGTGATGGTGGAGCCAAGGTATGTGTGATGCTCCACAGCCTCAAGTTCGCTGTCGCTGATGGTAATTTTGAGAGAATCAGCTTCCTGGGCAATCACATTTGTCTTTTTTAGGCTGATAGTGAAAACTGGGTCAGGAAAAATAAAACTTTGGAAACGCTGGTTTGTGGAGTCGATATAATGCCCTCAACTGTATCCCCGTGCCATTAATCATTAGCTCATTAACTCTTCAATCTCCACACAATTTATCTTCACGTCCCCCTCATTTTAATGATTTGTTATTGTTGAGACTACTTTTCCTGCCAAAAGTTACAGGAAGTTTACAAACCAGAAACATTTTGTAATAACGTCCATTAGTGAATTCAAATTATTATGTTGTTACTATTTAAGGATATGGATGACACGCGTCAGGCAAAAGGGGCACATGTCTTCCTTTTTCATCCTTTGTCCTTCGCTAACAATATGTAAAACAAGCTATATTGCCCGGCGTTGCCCTGGTTATAAAAAAACAGGACTGTATAAGGTGCAGAAAACAATTCATAAACTACAATTAAAATAAAGCTATAAAAGTAATAGGCTATTTAAATTATTATTTTTTACTGAAGACTTTTAGGAAAGTAATTTAAAATAAATATTGTAATCGGGTAGGCCTAAACAAATAGTCAAGTATTTTTATTTAAAATAATGTAAATTGCCCGTAGATTTACAATGTCTTTTGTTTTTAAAACTTTGAAAAAAAATGTTGAAAAAGAAGGTATAGTCTAAAAGCAATAATGGCTGATTCAGTGGTCTGTAAACTTTGCCTACAATTAGTGGTTTGGAATTAGGTCTGCTTAATCTACAAAATACTGACTCTGTTATTTTTAGGTTCTAATTTAATTTCTTCAGCTATTAGGGTAGATTTTATGGCTTTATTACATCCTAATGCACATTTAGCACATTTTGATAAAAAATATATCAATAACTAAAGTTAATTAGGTTATAAAATAGGTAATAAACGACTAATGAAAAAAGCAAAATGGCCGCTATTTCCATAGCGTTCGCAAAAACATTTTGCAAAAATTAATTAATTAATCGGGTGTGTGGTTTTACTTATGTGTGCATTTATAGGCCTATGCAGATCTGTTGGTAAATGTAAAAACAAAAGGTCCTATCTGCAGTCCCTCCCCTTTTAAAATAGTTAATGATTAATGGTCATCATAGACCTTTTCATTTTATTAATTATTCCAAAAAAGAGGTCAATCTCTAGGCATGCGCAGTAGCTAGGGGGCAGAAGTTGTCAATAAAACCTTCTTCGCCTTTGTTATTTTACTGGGGGCCTAGTGGTTTTTGGGCGTAATTATATTAGCTTTTCATTTTACAAAAAAACTAATTCATAAAAACTTTATACCCAGAAGCTAGGGAGCGAACTGTACTTTTCTTTTACCTTTTGAACCAGTTTTTAACCCAAAAAACATTAATTATACATTCTAGGCCTAATGCGTCTATGGTTACCATCAACCATGTCCATGTTAATACAGATTGGCGTCGAGCGATCAGTAAATCGTCTTTAAGCATACAAATAAAATTTAACATAGTTATATATTTATAAAGCTTTGTTTGTGTTGAAGTATCAACGCGTAGGCTATATTGTATTAAGTTATTATTTGTAGCAATAGAAATCGTAACTTTTAATTATTTTAATTTTTTTTATCGTTCGATTTCGATGTCACAAAAGAACCTTGAAAAGCCAAAGTAAGCTCATCATAGTTTGATTCTGAAAAGGCCTAGGTCTATGTCCCATAGGCCTATGCTATTGTTTGACTTGTTCTGGGGTTTTATCGTAAAAATATTGTATGTAGAAGTAGTTAGGCGGGATTATAACATATTAGTAGGCCTAGACCTAGCTATAGGACTATAGCCGCCTATAGGCTATAGTAGGCCTATAGGGGCTATAGGCTATATAGTATTATAGGCCCTAATAGGCTAAGCTAAAGTAGCCTAAAGGCCTATATAAATTATAAATATAGGCTTATGGCTTATAGGATAGGCCTATAGGATAGGCCTATAAATTATAATAGCTATTATTTAATATAATATAGCATATTGAATCGGCTTATCACATATAGTTTACTATAATAATAGGCCTAATTATTAGCCTGCCTATAGGCCTAGGCCTATTACTATTAGCCTATTAGTACTAGCCTATTATAGTAGCCTAAAGGTTATAAGCTCAAACAGTTTAAACTATTAAACAATTGAAAATATTTACTATTTAGCCTACTATAGAGATTGCGATTGCATGAAATAATTAAGCGAATATGAAGGTAGGCTATGCTATATATTTGATATTTGCAAACTGGTGCGTGTTTTCTTCATGAATTTTTAGTTATAGGCCTGTTATTGAATAATATTTCATGCATAGGACTAATGAAAGGACAATAAGTCACAATATGAATAGGCCTATAGGCCTATCTCTATATCATCTATAGCCTATCTATATCTAGGCTATAATAGCCTATATCATATTATGTCTTATTCAATATGGAAAACATAGGCCTACGCCGACATACGGTCATAGGTCCGACTATACGACATAGGCCTATATATATATATATATTAGCCTCTTCCTACGAACAATATATATTTTTTTAAAGTTTAACATAATATTTGCTATGCCTATGGCTATGGTTTTTATAGGCCTATTCGTGAAGATGCATCGGCTCTTATGCGTCTGTCTCTATCAAACATTCAACATGAAATATATCTAGAATTATATTTGCCTTTTTTATTAATCAAAACGAGCGATCTAGGTCTAGGGCTAAGTTAAGCAATAGCTTGAATTGCCTACAGTAATAAAAGCATTATAGGCCTAATTTTTTTTTTCGATACAAAACTAGTTCTAAACGTAATTTTTTTTTTTACATTGATTCTCATTGAAGAAACTCAACAAAAAAGTAATGACACAGTGATCACGATAGAATCGACCATAATATTAAGGTCCAAAGCATTGAGTCCAGGTCAAAAAAAAATTTTCTTTAAAAAATAAAGAAGCTCTAAACGTTATTTTTTAACAATTCCCTTCCTAGGTTCTTAGTTTAAGATCTCCATGTGTTTTTATGGTTTAAAGTTCAAAAACAACTATAATAACATTAAAAACCCCCAACACCTTTAGTAAAATACTATATGGAAAGAAGGAACAAAAATCTTTGTGCCCCCAAAAGAAATATATGTCAGTGAGTCTCAAGGCCACGCCCCTTTTCCGGGGTCAAACTAAAAAGGTCTATAGGTAACTTACTTTGTAGCGGGCAAATAAAAAATTATTTTAGGGCCTACGTTTAAATTAGTGTCGTGTTCCCAGTTGTACTTTTATCCGGTTCGGAGGACCGGGCACATACCGCTTTTTTATGTAGGCTAACTTTATTAGTCTACTAAATTAGTGTATTAAATAATATAAAATAAAGTTTGGGTTTAGGATACGAAATATCGATAAATAATAATATTGAGATTGTTTTAGTTTAGTAATGTTAACCAGTTCCGAAAAATTACAACAAAGGACAGAGGCCAAATGAGAAGTAATACTAATGCAAACCAATCTTACCTTTCAAAAACAATCCTTGACAAATTTATGCATCTGCATTTAAGTCATATTTAATTAAAGTTGCAAAATGCGATTGAAAAGTTTTTTAAACAACAGTGTTGCACCTGGGTACTTCGTTTTTATTGAGAGTGTTACGAGTTTATATCTCTTGAGGTTCTAGTTTCATACCAAAATAAAATTAACTCCAAAACTTGTGTAACACATATCAAATTTAATATACATATATATAATGACATAAAAGTTGCATTGCTGACTGCTCTCTACAACACGATAGCTTACTGAAGGGTCTATTGCTCAACATCTACACTACTATCAACTATATAGACCTATAGGCCTACATATATATCTGTGTTTCTATATATTTTCCATATTTAAATTTAAATAACTAACAACCATTTAAACTGTATACTAGCCTTTAATTAAGTTAATACTTGGTATACATATTATATACTAACTTAAAATAGTATTAAATTGACTATTTGATCGTAATTGCCAGTTTAAAATATTATTTAATAAAAAATAAAGGTCAGCGCTTCGTTGTCCGCCATTTTGTGTGAAAATATTTAAACAATACAATCGCCACTAGATCTATATAAGGCTACAAAATTAAATATTTACCTAAATCTAAATTCTAAATAGTAACAGGCATATAGGTCAAGAATATATGGAACTCCAAAGAGCTGTCCCTAGATACAAAAATTAGACTGTTCAACTCTAATGTTAAGTCAGTCCTGTTGTATGGCGCGGAAACTTGGAGAATGACAAAAGCTACCACTGGCAAAGTCCAAACCTTCATCAACAGCTGCCTCAGAAGGATACTCCAGATCCGCTGGCCTGACACCATAAACAATACCGACCTCTGGCAAAGAACCTGCCAACGCCCTATAGAAGAGGATATCAGAAGAAGAAGATGGGGTTGGATAGGGCACACCCTGCGCAAGCCGCCAACCAACGTCACCAGACAGGCACTCAAGTGGAACCCGCAAGGCAAGCGGAAAAGGGGCCGCCCAAGGAATACCTGGCGACGCGACCTTGAGGCAGACACAGAAAAGATGGGGTACAGCTGGACACAATTGGAGAGAATGGCCCAGGACAGAGGACTCTGGAGATCTGTGGTTGGCAGCCCATACCCCAGCTGGGTTGACGGGCAATGATGATGATGATGATGATGATATAGCCTATAGTCCCTAGGCTATAGCCTATTTATAAAAAAACAAAAAACATCAATTAGAACTAGGCCTACCGGTACTAGTAGTTTATATTTAATTATTATAAAATTGTACTAAGGAAATGAAACTAGTAAGGTAGTTGTAGATTTACCCGTTATCACACTGGTCAAAGATTTCGCTGCCAGAATTTTCCCAACTCTCAAACAACTGCAGTTTTTTTCACTTTTTTTTTTGTAACCAATGTTTTATCTTTGTGACTTAATTTTTAAGTTGTATTTGGCTAAATATATAGTATTTGGTATCATTTTGTTTGAAAATGAATGAACCTTTATGTTATTAGGAAAAATATATAATATATTTTAGTAGAAAAAAATTTTGAATGAAAATTGAGGAAAAAATATTATTTTTTTTAGCTAATATTAAAATCTTTAACATTCACAAATATAAGAAAAAAAAAGTATGAACACATAAGTAAAAAAAATGTAGATTTTATTTAAGTAAAATCATTTTCACACAAGACAAAGCAAATTCGAAGTAAATATATACAGAAATAAATTTTTTATGAATTTTTTTGTAATATTAATACATTTTGTACGTTTAAGCGATTAAGAGGAGAGGGGGGTAATTGAGACTTGATTTTTTAAGTTGAAGAATAATAAAATATAAGTATTTGGTCTCATTTTGTTTCAAAATGAATTAGCTTAAATGTTATAAGGCAAAAAAAACCTATTTGTTTTATAATAAAAAATTTATGAATGAAAATTTATGTAAAACTATTATATTTAGATAGTTAAAATAATAAGTTTCAACATTTACAAATATAATTAAAACAAATTAGGCTCCCATAAGTAAACAAAATGTAGATTTTTTTAAAGTAAAATCAATTTTACACAAGATAAAACAAATTTGAAGTAAATATGTACAGAAATAATTTTTTTATGGCTCTTCTTTTAATATCGGTTAATTTTTTTCATTTTAGCAATTACGCGGGGCGCGGGGCATTGTTACCGGATTGTTTTAAATATCCAGAAAAAAATGTAAAGATTTTTTGTAATTATGAATATTAGTAAATACACAAAATAATATTACATTTTATTTACTGTTATAAATTATTCTTTAAAAAAAAAAATTCATTGATATTGTATTGATTTATAACAATTTATTGTAAACAATCAAACAATGCACACCTTACATTTTACACTTTTCCTTCTCACAACATTTTCACTGTCATAATATAATCTACAGTTGCCCGGTTTATCCATAAATTCTGGATCTATGGCATGCTTAAAATATAACTGATGTTTTAGCAAAGATAGATATTGAATAAAAAATGCCAATATTTCCCAAATCTCTTCAGTACTGTAAACTCAATTGGCCAAATTTAATAAGTTAATGAGTCTATTTAATTCTACCCAATCTGGATTTTTATCCCTTCAAGTTTAAAACAAAATATAAGAATTTACACTAGCTATATCTAATAAATGAAAAAGTATGGTATTCCAATGCTTATTGCTTTTCCGTAAAAAATATATTTACTAATTAATTGGTCACTTGTGTCTACTTTTTTATACCAGAACCTAACCACATTTGGAGAAGGGACAATATCTGCATATATAATTAGACCACAAAACCTAAAAAACTCTCCACAGTTGGGTCAAACCAACCTTTAGGTTTTTGGAGTAGGGTCTACATGTTCTCATGCGGAATAGTAAACTCACACACTTTAGTTTCCAAATCTAAAGTGAAATAAAGCTTTAAAAAAGCCATGGCCATTGTAAAATCCCAGGCTTCATCCCTTGTCCTAACATCAGTTGTATTCCAGGAACAATCACAGGAAGAAATGGGTCAGGCTGCTCAGGCATAGTGTCCACATTGTCCATAGGTCCATAGGAACTGTAATAGAGTAAAAAATAGTATAAGTATTTATATAATAGCAACAGTCAAAGTAACACACACAATTAGTTACAAATAACTAAAAAATGCAATTTAAATTTATGTATTATTAATAGTGTAATTATTCTAAATTCTCCTGAGCCATTTAAATAATATAAATAGGATTCAACTGTAGCCAAATTGAAATTTTCTCTCATCTGCTTGATGTAAACGAAAAACAGCTGATCCGGCCTATATTGTTTACTTAGGCCTAACACGCTTTTATCGATAGTGAAAACACTTTCTAATAACTAATTGGTTACATAGAAAATAGGTCTAAATATAAAATCACTGTTTACCTAAAATAACATAAAAAATACTTGTAAAAAGGCCTTTACAAATATATTTCGTAAAGCCAGACACAAATAAAGTAATCTAGGTCACAAGACATACTTACACGTCAGTGCTCGATGCATTCAAATCAGTCTGCAAAGTATCATTTTCATCTTCCGAATGACCAGAATCATTAATTGAGATCCAGAACTCATAATTAGTTGAATATCAGCTTGAAAATCGAAATGGGAGTCCATTTTAGCGTAAATTTACCGAGTGTGTTGAAACGCGTTGTTGTCAACAATATGGCGTCGATGGCTCGCCCTCAATTTTATGTATTTATTTTAAACGCAATTTTAATTAAAATTTCACTAAAACGATATATTTTTTATCAAAACATGTTAAAATGCTATTTAATTATATAAAAAAGATGTTTGGTACAAAAATTAATAATTTTAAAGTTCATTTTATATGTGTTTATTTCATGGTGCACCAGAGTACCATATCTTTGTTAGCCGTTGTTTGAGTGTTAAACTATGTTTTTTTTATATCGCGATTTGTTATTAGTAGGCCTAGGCTAGGCCTACATGAAGACACACATTTTGTTTTATATTGCTTTCAAGAAGTTCAGGACGTTAAAATCAAATCGTCCGAGGTAATTGAGATTTGCGTTTAAACATATTAGAATATATCTTTACCCTTTAGTAGGCCTACTACATTAAATGTCATATGTAGGACAAATTTGTTCAAGCAACCCATTCCATGCTCAGGTGCCATACGGAAAGAAAGTGAACTTAGGCATTTGTTTATCTTTATGTCTAATAGAGTATAATAATATAATGTTTTTTTGTTGTGTTTCTAAATTATCATCAATGGTTATTACTAAATTATCTGTTGATTTTCTGTTGATTTTCTGCTGATTTTCTGTAGATTTCCAGCTGATTTTCTGTTGATTTTCTGCTGATTTTCTGTTGATTTTCTGCTGAAATTTTTTAAAGCCAGGCTGAGAATCAGATCGTTTTTTATCATCTGTGACGCCTATAAAAAATACTGTATGAAAATGTGGCGCCTTTAAAATATCTTATAAGTTTACAGATGTTTCTTTCTAGATAGAAGATTATTACGTCCACTAGGCCGAAAACTCCTGCAGGGCGACAGGGATCCGTCGGTGGCAGGGCTAGAACCCGCGACCTGTCAGATGGTTTTTTGGTTGACAGTCCGGTGAACTAGCCGCTGGACCAGCCGGCTTCTCGAAAATATAGCCTTATGTATGAAAATGTGGCGTTTATAAATATACTGTATGAAAATGTGGCGCCTATAAAATATTATGTATGAAAATGAGGCGCTTTTAAAATATATTTTATGAAAATGTACCCAAGATTATTGAATTAAAACTGCTAACGGACTTTCTTAAGTAGCAAGAGCCTTTTAAGCCAGAAACGCCACCAAGACAAGCGACATATAATAAAATACAAGATAACGGGAGAAATACGATGCTAACAATTGCAGCAAACATCAAAACGTCAGAGGTGCCGTCAACTGGGGGAACAAGATTTAAGATAAAAAAGCACAGAACACTAATAAACTAGGCACCTCCCTTTCCCTTCCCACCCCCAGCTATTCACTTCATTGACCAAATTAGACCCTACGGTTGGACAACAATGAACATGAGCCAGTTAAGCCTCCCGGACTATATTTAGTATCAGTATATTGGTCAGTTGGTTTGAGATTACAGGACCTAGAGAAAACAGTTGAACAAATAATAAAACAAATATTGTTGTCAATTTAATGGAGGTATAATAGCGTAGTAACTTCGGAGGGCGTTGGAGTCTAAAGGAAGGCAGTGGTTTACTAAAGTTTACTTTTTTTTTGTTTCATTGAGTAGGCTTATAATCATTGAACAATCATTTATTTCCTTTTTTTTACAGTATTATAGTTATGTCTATTCTTCACATATTGTTTTGCCTATTATGTTGATCTAATGACTATTTAAGTCATTGTGTTATGTTATGGTTATGTTATGGTCTATTTAGTTATATTTATTATTTATTATATTATTTTTGGTGTTGATAACAGGTGTTCATGCCAGTGGCAAGCCAACACTGGGTGCCTGTCTCTGATACTATTAATCCTTACAGTCGCGGGCGCGTATATAGCGGGACTGAAGGTATGCATGGGAAAGTAGGTCGGTACGGGAAGGGTTAAATAAAACCATCTAAACTGAAAACGAGTCTTTCGTCAGTGGCTTATTATAAGACCTACACACATACACCACCACATAAGGTATTCTAAAACACATCTACAATAAATTATATGAGTGAGTGAAGGAGTGAGTGATTGAAGGAGTGAGTGAAGGAGTGAGTGAGTGAAGGAGTGAGTGAGTGAAGGAGTGAGTGAGTGAAGGAGTGAGTGAGTGAAGGAGTGAGTGAGTGAAGGAGTGAGTGAGTGAAGGAGTGAGTGAGTGATAGAAGGAGTGCGTTAGAGGGTGTGGGCGGGGCCTTGCACCAAACTGGCCTTTGTTTGACGATGGACCGTTAACCGTGGGAGACGGGGGGACGAGGGGACGAGAAGGGCGTGGCTAAAGCTGCCTCCATCCATCCCCCTCTTAGCTGTTAAGCGCGTCCCACCGACACTATCGCCCTGCTTGATAGTTTTAGTTTGCCAACCTGGTAAAATCCAACGATAGAGTCGCAATGCTTGCGACGCCATGTTGTTAGTGTAAACATAAAAAAAACATGACAAACAAAGTGAAGCCAAAATCGGATTTCGGGAAAAAAAATAATTGTTAAGAAAGTTTAGTAAAATAGTTTTGAATCATTTTTAACAGTTGAAAACTATTTATATTTCCTAAGTAAATATTTGTTAGTTTAAAACTGACGCAATATTGACTTTTTTCTTTAGGCCCTATTTGTTTTAACCTGAGTGTGGTTTGCAGATAAATGTAGGCCTACAACATATTATTAAAAATAATTGTTTAAAGTAAAAAAAATGGATTTTGGTACATGTTTAGGCCTATAACTATAACGAAATAAATTTTTACTACATCATCTCCATTATAACTTGTTCACATAATTGTAAGATAGCCTAATTGTAATGTATAAGATAAGATAATTGTAGGCCTACGGTGAAAAAAAAGACTTTATTGTCATTTTTTTTAAATGTATCAAATGTTTACTTATCAAAGGTCTACAATTTTCAATTTTGTTATAAACATTTGTATTTTGTTATCGCATAAGGGAAAAGAAAAGTGTTCCTGTCCTATGTTTATTTGAGCATTGTAACATTTTGTTATTGTGTTGAATTTCTAAATTAGAATCGTATGTATTAAATTGTAGGCCTACTTCATGACTCCATGCATTGTAATATTTGGATTTAACACAGATATATAACCTATCCGGTTGATTCAAATATTAAGACAGTGATCGGGGTCAGCCGATGTCAGTTGTCTTTTGTTACAATACACCGGAGACCGGAGTACCTGACCGAGGAAATACCTAAGCATGTGTCCTCACTACCACTTCATTTGTCCTCAATATCTCTTCATGCGTACTCACTATCTCTTCAAATGTACCACATAAAATATGTCCTCACTCCTCACTACCTCATCATATGTCCTCACTAGCCTACCTCATCATATGTCCTCACTAGCCTACCTCATCATATGTCCTTACTACCTCATCATATGTCATCACTGTCTCATTATGTGCAGTACGTGTGTTTCATGTAAATGTAATGTTGTAAAAATTAAGTGCTTGCATATCCTATCTGCTGTTCAAATTCTGATCAAGAGGATGTAACAAATATCAACAAATGCAAGCCGACTTATTGTAATGAGGTATGCCTGTATTAAAAAAAACAATTAGATGGGGGTAATTAATAATAAGATAACAAAGAAATTAGATAAATATAAAAATGATAAATAGATAGGTAGATAGATATACAGACAGACACATTTAATGGAGAGTTAGATAGATAGATAGATAAATAGATAGACAGATAGATAAATATATAGACAAATAGATAGACAAATAAATAGATCGGCAAATAAGTAGGTACAGTATGTAGGTAGGTAGGTAAATAGATAGATAGACCGATATATAGTTAGATAGTTAGACAGGGAAACAGCCAGATAAATAGATATATAGATGTTAGACACACACATAAAAGTGCTTTCTTTGAAGTATGCACAAGCATTTAACAAAGCCCTCTTGCAATTTATTTTTAAAAACAAGTCAAGAAATATTACATAACGATATTTTCCCAGCAGCGACACTCTTCAAGCCACAGGATACCATGTTTATCTTATAAGTTTACAGACGTTCCTTCTAGGAAGAAGATTATTACGTCCACTAGGCCCAAAACTCCTGCAGGGCGACAGGGATCCGCCGGTGGCAGGGCTAGAACCCACGACCTGTCAGTTGGTTTTTGGTTGACAGTCCGGTGATCTAACCGCTGGACCAGCCGGCTTCACTGGACCAGCCGGCTTCTTGTGAGGCGTCTGGCTAAATGACTTGAAATATTTATTTTAATACCAACAACAGCGTCTTCAATACTGGCGGTCATCCAACACCATGGAATTATGTGGTAGTGTTAACTTCCCGAGATTTGTGGTAAGGGCCTACTCTAATAGACACCCGGCCCATCATTCAGATGTTCCGGTCTCACATAAAGGTCAAGGACTGACACTTTATTCGTCTGCCCATTTTCCACCACACCTGTGAGGGGACCACCTAGACTGTAGAAGTGTCCATTTTTTTTTCTATCACAGGTGTCACTGGCCATAACGAATAGAGATGCAGCGAAAACATTTGGTTTTAAAGGATTGAAAGGTCCATAGGCTATTCATTGGGTTGTTCAGGAGCGATCAGTTACTTCTTGGGGTGAGGGTTTCTTTTTTTTTTATATTGCTGTTGTATCGTTAAAATAATGCGAGGTTTATGTGGCCCAGGCATGCGAGAGGATGTGTGGCTAGCTATATGCCCCAACCGCCTTTATTTTACCCCAACTAGTGTCAGGTAATTATGATATAAACAACATGCATCCAGTATTCACATTTGATTTAAAAAACAACAACACAACTTTGTTTAAAAAAATAATTACCAATT